>MU189200.1:20839-51140 GCA_016904865.1 Pissodes strobi | reverse complement strand
ATTTATGCAAATTATGTTAATAACAATATGAAAATGTATACACATGTGTTAGGTCATAAAATATTAATTATCAATGAGATTAGAAGACATATTTATGTAAATTATGTTAATAGCAATATGAAAATGTATACACATGTTAGGCCATCAAATATTATTTATCAATGAGATTAGAAGAAATATTTATGTAAATTATGCTAATAACAATATGAAAATGTATACACATGTTAGGCCATCAAATATTAATTATCAATGAGATTAGAAGAAATATTTAGGTAAATTATGTTAATAACAATATGAAATTGTATACACATTTTAGACCATCAAATATTAATTATCAATGAGATTAGAAGAAATATTTATGTAAATTATGTTACTAACAATATCAAAATATATACACATGTTATGCCATCAAATATTAATTATCAATGAGAATAAAATATATAATGGTACAAATTATGTTAATGACAATATTATAAGTTTCATTTTACCGACTTGTAATGACATATTGCAACACAGAAGCAAAAAAATTCACCAAAATAAACCGTACACTCCGCTGGCTTCTGACTCTCTATTTCCCGTTCTCGAGCAATACATTTCGGATCTCCTCCAAAAAACCTCGCAAAAACACGACCTCAATTTATGACTTGAATAATCTTTTACATGTATAAAGGGTGTCTTAAAATATATACATATATAGGGTGTCTCAAAAATGAATGTATCAGGTCTAATGAAATGGTATTTTAAAGAGGTGGGTTATCTCACTATGTTTAAAGCACGTTTAAATCAAAAATGAATTTAACTATGCGCCACAAGATGTCCCCGATGTAACTGTAAAATTCACTGTATGTAATGTAACGTAACCAGTGTAGTCACCGATAATGCGTCTAACATGACCAAATTGAGATTCGATTTGTTCAAGGAGCAGGGCCAAAAAGATATTAACTTACGGATGTTCTGTTCAAGTTCTTAACTTATTAGCCCATGATTTGAAAGGAGGTTTGGAAATCACCGATTTGAAGGAGAACATTAAGACGATATGCAAATACTTTCGAAATAATCATTTTGCTCATGCAAAATATAAAGAAGCTGGTGGCTCTGCATTAAATTTACCACAAGATGTTCGTTGGGACACTTTAGCCGATTGCCTAGAGAGTTATTTGATGAACTGGCCAATATTATATGTTTGTTCCAGTAACAAGGTCGTTGTTGATAAAGGCATAATAAAATTGGTGAATGATACCAATTTAAAAGTCGACGCACAGAATTGTCTTAAGGAAATGAAACTTATTGCTGTAGCACTAGACAAAGGGCAAGGGAGTATGTGCAGTATAAGTGAAGCGACATGAAGACATTTGAAGGAGAACAAGCAAAGGGAGAGTTTGGCAGACGGAATGTACAAAAGGTTAAGGATCGCATGGAAATGGTCCTCACTCCAGCTCAATACCTTGCAAATTTACTGGATCATCGATTCGTAGGCGAGAATCTTGCTCAGCTTCAAATAGACACTGCAATGTAGTACGCCGAAACTTACTATCCATATACAATGCCGACCATAATCAATTTTCAAGCGAAGTGCCCCCAGTTAAACAATACCTGTTTTATATGCAATTGAAAGAGAAAGTTACACCTCTAGTATGGTGGAGATCTATAAAATATTTAGACCTTATTGTTATTCAACTTGTGCAATAGCTACATACAGCGGTTTCTTCATCAGCCAATATTGAACGACTTTTTTCGTCATATGGTTTAGTTCACTCAAAATTGAGAAATTGATCGGGCAACAATCTAGAGTTCCAGGTTCCTACAATTCCTATTTCCTACACGACTACTAGCAAAGATAAGTCTTAGTATACCTCAGAAATTCTGTATTATTCTTTTACTCTTTCGTCAGCAGTACTTTTAATTTTTATGTTAAAAATATATCTAGTTATATTGTTGAGTTGAATGTTCGTTTTTTCTTCCTATCAGTTTTTTTTTTAAATCTGCAATATTTATTATTAAAGCGTACTTTGATTTTGTTCGAAGCTATTAGTCGTGTTATACGCTTACGTTTATGTTATTAATTTATTAATAATAAATAAAATGTTCGACATATTTTTGTCCTTTTTTTACTGGTAAGAGGAAATGAAAGTGATAGGTATCAGCATATTAGATTTGATATTTTTTACTTGAGTCGAAAACTGGATTAAAATTGGTATGTTGTATTCCGCACATGCGAATGCGAATCTTTGATATCTACTACATTGAGTTCAAAAGAAAAAAACAGTATATTTTAATAAACATTTTAAACAGGTTTAAAACAAGTAATAAAACATCAGGCCGTGTTTAAAACATCTAGTTTAAAGCATTTTGTTTTAAACATATCAACCCTGCACAAAACCCACATACGCGTGTATAAATATATACATTACATTACAGCTTTTCATCCATTAAGCCTGGCTCCCATTCTCGTGTATTTGGCAAGTACGCAAATATTTGCGTACTTGAGCATACATGGCAAGTACATCAAGTTCCGAAGTCAATTTGACAAGTGTAGCGCTCCCATTACTCCTGTATTTGACAAGTACGCCAATACTTGTGTACTTGGCAATTAACCATTTTCTCGATGATTCAGTGTTCATTTTCTTTCGATCATGGATAGTAGCACCGCTGCAGCTGCAGCGTTTGTGGTAGTAGCTAGCAGCTATGATGAGGAGAAAAAAGCGCAGAAAGCAAAAAGAATAAGGTGGTGGATGACCTCTTTGAACAAAAGACGAGACAGGTAAGTTATTACCACTATCCTGATCGACCAAGAGCAGATACAACTTGAGAGCACTCCATTTTGTGCACACGCGACCGCAGTCAAAAACGGAATAACAATACCAACTGCCAAAATATTTGCGGGACAAGCAGGCAAGTAGTGAGAGTGCATCAACAAGTATGCTCCTGTCAAATACGCAAATAATTGTAATCACTTTTACTCGCATAATTTTTACCGACAACCGCCGGGCCTTCGCCAGTGGCCAATAATTGTACAAATATTGGCCGAGTATACCCCTTCCACTACTTGGCAAATATGGGCAATTCACAAATACTTTGCCAAATACACGAGAACGGGAGCCCGGCTTTACAATAGTTACCGCTAGCTTGTTGTCATGCATGCGTAGCCTAAATTGTGTATTATTGTATTAGATGTACAGGGTACTGATTTTAAAACTTACCACTCACGTTATTTGCGTAAATAGACAGAGTTGTAAAATTCCCCGAAACACAACAACAAAACACATTTTTTAAGGGGGGATGATTTTTACGAAACATTAGATGGCGCCCCTACAAACCCCAAGGCGATCTTCAGACCAACCACCCCAAAATACTTAAATGAGATGGGGGTCGAGACTTTATATTCTGTACATTCTGTCCCATGCATCTTTTAAAGTTGACTTCACCCTTATAGAATAGCAGCTATTTTAATGTTAAAATAAAAAAAATAATAATAAATTAATGAAATGTAGTTATCCCATCCCATAAATGTCTAGAGACAATAAGGGTCATTCTACACGAACAGTACCAATGCGGCAGTTCTGGCTCTTTCAACCGAGCCTATTATTTTATTATTAAAGTAAGTACTAGTAAATTTCAAAATGAGCACCCTGCATAATGCGACGTGTTCTAAGTCTTCCTACACGTGACACGTCCTTAAAATTTTATTCTCAATTCTGGTTTAATCATCAAATCACCGCCTAAGAAGTTCCACTTCAATCATATGATACAATAGGCAATTTAATGAAGACTCTTTTCCCATTTCCGGGATATTTTCCATATTCTATCTCCGCCCTTATAAACTGATGCAAAGTATTGTTTTTAAATGGAAGATATGCAGTAACAGGAAATACTGAATGAAACTTCCGAATGTAGGGCTGAAAGAATGAGATTTTTGAGAGATTATATGAATCACGAGTTACCAGAACCAGACTACTTTGCGCCGGTATTTCTAGACGACATGAATCCAAATAATGTGTTTTTTTTTTAATATCCGCAATAACTATTTATATTTGTTGTTTGCAAATATATCATTCCTTTTTCTTTTGCTTTAATTTAAATATGAGTGAGTATACGTAAAACTAATAGAGCTAATAAGGAAAATACATTTAAACCTAAATTATCGCACATTGTAGCCCTAGTACGTATGCAAATAATGTGTTTTTTTTATTATCCACGATAACTGTAAAGAATAATTATAAGTGTTTATATTTGTTGTCTGCAAATAAAAATATTATTGCTTTTTCTTTTGCCATATTTTAAAAATGAACTGTGATATATGAGCAAGAATAGTAATAATACTTTTTATTCTACAAAACATGGTAAAATAATATAATTTTAGAGATTTTTGGAGTTATTTAGCATATTTTAAAAGTACTGGCTTTTAGTTTTTTAACGCACGATATATATTTTTAAATAACCGTTTTAAACTTCTCTTGTTTTTCTTTATATTGGAGCTAAATACATGTTTGAGTATATCCTTAATATTTGGTTCGGGTTACTTTAAACCTAGGTGGGAGGCCTATTATATTTGTCGTACCACAGCAGACTTGGTTGCTTATTAAGAAAGTGTTTTTATTATGTTCTTTTTATAAAAATGTTTTCATGCGTCTTGATGTGAAAAAAAAAATGAATCAATTGAACCCAGAGCACGTAGCCAATGACGTTGATTTACAAGTAAGAGTCAGTGGCGCACATCAAGAAGTTCTTTTCGACACGCATTTGCGTATTAAAATGGAATCATTTTGAACGCAAAACAGAAATAGTATATTGTGCAACAAAAGCTGAAAATAAGACTTTCCACACCAATGAGACAGTTTGGTGAAACGAGCCGTAGACGAGTGTCATAAAGTCTTTTCGGCACGTGTAGCACACTATAATTTTTCTACGACTGCTACATACAGGGTCTGGGTGCCCCACTGGGAGTGTGGTAGAAACTTACATGTTACCTATATGGGAAAATTTTTATTATTGATTTATCAGAAAATTTTATTCCTAGCGAAAGAAACTACGTGAGTAAGAGATTCTCGCTAAACTATAACTAGGGACACAGTCCTAAAATGGGGCCACCGGTGTGGGGTCTCTATTTTCTATATATTTTGAAAAAGAGGCTCTGGGGGCGAACCCTAGAATGGAGCCTATGGCACGGGAGGACCATTTTTACAGATTTTGCAATGAAGACCCTGGGAGAAGCCCTAAAATTGGGCCCCAAGCATTAAAAAGGGGCCCTGGCATGAGAGTCCCATTTTCTACAGTTTTGCAAAAATGTGCACTGATAAAAATGTGAGAAAAAAACCTTAATAAATATTTCTTTGCTTTTTATTTATTTGCTTTAAATAAAAATTATTTAGATTAAACAAAATTTCTTTAATTTAAATACTTGGGCGTGTTTGCTTTTTCTTGGTTATTTCTTTGCCTTGTGATAGCAAGACTTTTTTCCATATTAAACACATATTTATTCCCTTTAAAGATTTACAGATACGAAACCTCTCCATTATTTAAAACAAATAAGGGTTGCTTTAAATTAAAGATTGTGAATATTTGATCAAATATCTCTCTTACAACTCGTAGCAGTTGCGCAGCCGCGTCGACGCTCTACGCTTCCCAGTCCCCGTCTCGGGCCCTTAGTTCAGTTTCATTTTTGTTGCCGTCCTATAGGGAAATTTTATCCACCCAATGTCGCTATTTTGTTAGTATTTCTGATGGAATATATATTAATTAAGTGCGAATTGGGTCATTTGTGCCCTCCTTTCAAGGTAAGTTACATTTTTATTATATTACTTAGCTAGGTACCTAATCAATCGTTTGTAAATAAGAAGCGTTCTCTCATAATCAAAATGGCGTGACTTTTACTAGTACCTAATTAAAAATTGTTTTCTGCTGTTACTACCTAGAGATGCAGATGAATTCACGCGATATACGCCTACAATAGTGTATAACAGTTCGCTTAGGCAGTTTGGCGTACGATCTTGTTTGAGTATTTTTGCTTTTTACGTTGTACAAGTTCAATGGCGTCCTCTTCGTTCTTGTATGTACCCACATAATATAATATGAATTGATAGGTATTTCAAAGCACTGTTTATTTAATCTGAATAAATAAATGGTTGATCCATGGAAGTACAGTTTTGAAGCAAATTGTTTTTTATTTCGATTAAATTTAATAGTGTTTAAAAAAATATTATTTTTGTTAAATGGATGACATACTTTTAAACAATATAACAGGCTATTCAAATAGTATCATGAACAACAGTCACAATTGTTTCGTTTCTATTATTTTTTGTTTTAGTTATTGTTGTTTTATTTTTAGATCAAAATATTGACGGCATCGAAGATTTACGTAGCCTGATGGAAATCGATTTAATGTCGTTACTAACAATAGAATCGGTGACATCTTGTGCCATTTCCGTTCAATGCTCATTACAGTGGATCTGGAGAGGTAGTTGTATGTCCTATTAGTTTAATTAAGTAGAATGTTAGTATTTTTATATGATAAAATTTTTATGAACTTTAGAATTTTAGTATTTTTTATAAAAACTAGTTAGTTACCGTTAATATTAATAAGTAGTGCAAACTTATCCCATAATATGTTTATGTTCCTATCTAGTATTTAGAAAAAAGATGTTTTTAGCTTATGATAATAGTTTTTTACATTATAAAAATGATTTAGCTTTCAAAACCAGTGATAAGCAGAGACAAAATAATCTGATTATATTTTTTATTTATATTTTGGAAATACTCGTTTTGTTCTTTGTTTTTAATACCTTTGAATAAAAATGTTTCTTGGATATCCCTTTTTAACTTTTATTTTGTTTACTGTGGGCAACTGTTCCTGTCATGAATTTGGTAATTAAAAGTTAAGTGTTCTGACATACCATTTACAAATCTGTGGTTAGATAGGGTTCGGAATTTGGATTCTTTAGCATTTAAAAGAAAACTAAGACATATAGTTTATTTCAGCTACAACGTGAAACCTAAATACGTCTTAATAATAATAAGAGTGTTTTTTTAAGCTACATATTGAAACATTGAACAAGCTTGAGCAAATAAAAATTATTTGATTCAAATAAAAGAAATTATTTCGTATAAATGCCCAAAACATTGGTTTAAATTACCGACCAATTTAAATTAAAATACAAAGTTTTTGGAACAAATATACCTCAGATTTCAATCAAAACACAAAGGTTTTAGAACATATATATGTTATATTTGTACCAAAAGCTTTGTGTTTTAATTTAAATAGGCCGGGTATTTAAACCAATGTTTTGGGTATTTGTACGAAATAATTTCTCGTATTTGAATCAAAATAATTTTATTTGTTTTAAAGTTTTTTTTGTTTGATGTGAACAACGATTATAAGATCATATTGTTTGTTCGCAATAAATATTTATTTCGAACAAAGAAAAACTTAAAAATAAATCAAATAAATATAATTTTTTTTTCAAACAAATAATTGTTTGGCCATTATCAAACAAATATTTGCTTAAATAAACTCCATTTTTATTTGGATCAAATAAATTTTTTTTTCAGTGTGCTACTGGGCGGGTGAAGCCCTAAAATTAGGCCCCCTTTTTTTAGAGATCTGGGAATGGGATCTCTGAGGGCGAAGCTCTAAATCGGAGACGAAGCCCTTTAATCTGAATACCGGAATAACCGTGTGAAAAGTATACTTTGCATACGCCGTGTGCAAAGTATACTTTTCACACGATGTTTGAAATGTCCAGTTTTCAAGAGCAGTTGTTAGTGCTTTTTTGTCTATTTTCAGGGCAGTCGTAGAAAAAAGTTATTATACAAACTTTGCGTATATTATGTTTTGGGTTACTAAATACCTTAGAGTTATATTAGTTTGGGTTTGTACTAAATTTGTCTTTAATTTCGAAGAAATTAATATTTTTGTACTATAAGCTACATTACACAAAACTTGTTATTAAATGCATTGTTTATTGTTTTATTATCATTTGAACTTTCACACATTCTGAAGAACCTGTCGTGAAGCATCTATAATTTAAATATTATTTCTAAATATATTAAAATTAGAGTGTCGAATGAAATTATAAAATAATTAAATTGTAAATGACTTATTAGTAGAAACTGACTCCATGCGACAATAAAATTTAACGAAATGCACGTCCCCTCGTATAGGACGTGATCCAACGACGGCAAAGTCAAGCAAGCAGGTGCCTGCCGGTGCTCTTTGATCTCAATACTTCAAGGGATTTGAGCTCACTGACGTTACTGTTCCTTGCCTATACTGTGCCTCAGGTCTGCTACCCGAACAGTACTTCCAGACGTGTAGTGTATGGATTTAATAAAGGACCATCATCAGAAGATAACTAAGATCTTGAGGGTGCTTCCAGTCTGGCTGTGTACTGAGCAGTACTGCTAGACGTACAGTGTATGGAATAAATAAAGGAGATTATCTGCGGCATAATTAATTTTTGGATTAGGATGATCGAAGCTTTCTGAGTCCTGGTAAGGAGCGGTTCACACGATACAATTTTTGCCGATATTGTAGAAATTTGTTCCAAAGCAGATTGTCTCCTCTGGGAGATTTCCTAAGTGGTGTAACCCAACCCACATCTAAAAAAACATCCGTAATAGACTCAAAAGAATAGGACACCAGTCTGACAATCTTTACTATTCTACAGCCAGAGGAGAAACGAGATACTTGCTACTTACGTTCTATTTCAAAAGCTTATGTTAGGACCTTAAGAAGGTATACTGGTATTCCAAATTTAGTGGAGGTTTGAACATGGATTCTCATGCAAGGAATGGTCTCCTTACCTTGTTGAACTTTTGCGAATTATATTTAAAGGCTCTTTAAATAACTCTTCTCACTCTATAGATCGAATTCACTTTTCGTCAATATTTAAGCTTGTGTCAAGAAACTGTGTTATACACTACAGAGAAATTTCGATACGTACAATCAAGTCAAAGATTTTTGAATCTATTCCAACTGATTTTTTTTCCTCCTTTAAACATATCGTTTCCCCATATTAGCAATATTTCATCAAAGGCTAACATAGTTGAAAAGATTTGGTTCAAATGCTCCGAAATCCCTGATACCACACTGACGAACAGTTTTATCTGGAGATTGCACAAAGATCTAGTGCAAGACCAAAACTCATTTAACAATTTAGTTACGACATTTATTTACTTATTATTCAAAGCTATCAAATGCAGACTTTTAAGAATTACGTCTATGATTTAAAACCTTGTTGTATCGAACAAAATATAAGCCACTTTAATGATCTGTTAAAGTGAATATTCATCTTACTTTTAAAATTCGCCCATCTTTTTTTAGTTTAAACAAAGAATGTCGTAAGTGTATTCAGTTTTTCATTTCGAATATAGCTCATGAGAAATGAAAATTTACTTTTATCAAATTTCTTAGAACGATTAAAACGTCTATACGTACCTTGCTTCTTATCGATGTTTCCATAAAACTTCGTAGTGACTTGCATTAATTCATATACGAAGGGTGTAGAAAATATATTAAAAGTCATTAGCTCGAAAACAGTTGGGTAGAATATATGATTATTCCTAAAATTATATATAAAATCCAAATATATTACCATATATAAAAGCATTAAATACGAGGTTCATACTTTAGTGCCCTCCACTCTTGTTAGAAATAAACTTTTGTATTCTTCAAAGAAGGCACCTCCGATTATTTCACGAATCTTATCATATTATGGCCAACTACAGCTATACTATTTTCCCAACATGAGAAATTTTAAAGTATTATTACAGACCTCCTTGAATTTTCCTTTGCAGCTTTTATGGCACACATTTATCAATCTCCATTTTTTAGATCTCTTGGTGATAGTAACTTTAAATTTTTATTATCGACTTTATGGTTTTGATGAAGTTTTAATTTGTTTTGTCTTGGTGATATAATATGTGATTTGTCTATGTGGCGTATACATTTATATAATTGATATTATTTTCATTTGTATGACTTATTTTATAAATATTAATTTTTCTGTATTCGGAGTTATTATCTGGAATGTGCTTGATTTAAATAAAAAATATTAAAAAAACGGTATGTGCTTAACATGACAGAAATGTAAAGTTCAACAATGCGAAATTAGTATTTTGAAATACAATAATTTTTTTGAATTCTATATTTAGAAATTACTGGCCACCTGCCACAACTTTTATGTTTAAAACAAGGTTTTCCTTCGAAATATCTCATAAAATCGGGCATCCTGGCCCATTGGTCCACGCTGAAAACAAAAATTATATGATCCAAATAAAAATGGAGTCTATTCAAGCAAATGTTTGTTTGATAATGGCCAAACAAATATTTAATTGAATAAAAAATAATATTTATTTGATTTATTTTTTAGATTTCCTTTGTTCGAAATAAATATTTATTGCGAACAAACAATATAATTTTATTATCGTTGTTGACATCAAACAAAAATAGCTTTAAAATAAATAATATTATTTTGATTCAAATACGAGAAATTATTTCGTACAAATACCCAAAACATTGGTTTAAATACCTGACCTAATTAAATTAAAACACAAAGCTTTTGGAACCAATATAACATATATATGTTCTAAGACCTTTGTGTTTTGATTGAAATCTGAGGTATATTTGTTCCAAAAACTTTGTGTCTTAATTTAAATAGGTCGGTGGTTTAAACCAATGTTTTGGGCATTTGTACGAAATAATTTCTCTTATTTGAATCAAATCATTTTTATTTGCTCAAGCCTTATTTTTATTTGAAATAACAATTTGATTAATTTGATTCAAATAAGCAAATTATTTAGTTATCAAAATCTTGCATTTGTAATAAATAATTATTTATTTTAAATAATTGTATTTAGTTGACTGTTCAATGTTTACTGTTTGTGTCGGTAATGACTTAAATAAAAAAATAAATTTTGGCTGTTGCAAATATGTGTTGATCTTTCTAAAATTACTATTTATTGGCATTCAGTTAGATGAGTGATTAGAAGTCGGTTTCATTAGCAAATAAAAAAAGCTATAATAAATATGTAGCATAACAAAAAATAAAAAAACTCTGTTATTATTCTTAAGACGTATTTAGGTTTCACGTCTTAGCTGAAATAAACTATATGTCTTAGTTTTCTTTTAATTGGTAAAGAATAAAAAAGCCGAACCCTATGTAACCCACCGATTTGTAAAATGCATGTCAGAACACTTAACTTTTAATTACCAAATTCATAAAAGGAATAGTTGTCCACAGTAAATAAAATAAAAGTGATATCCAACAAATATATTAAAAACAAAGAACAAAACGAGTATTCCCAAAATATAAATAAAAAATATAATCAGATTATTTTGTCTCTGCTTATCATTGGTTTTGAAATTCAAATCATTTTTATAATGAAAAAACTATTATTATAAGCTAAAAACATCTATTTTTCTAAATACTAGATAGGAACATAAACATATTATTATGGGATAAGTTGTACTAGGTACTTATTAATTTTAACGATAACTCACAAGTTTTTATAAAAAGTATTAAAATTCTAGAGTCCATAAAAATTGTATCACAAAATAGTGAAAGACAGTAACATTTTACTTAGTTAAGCTAATAGGACATACAACTACCTCTTCAAATCCAGTATAATCAACATTAAACGGAAATGGCACAAGATTGTCTCCGATTCTATTGTTAGTAACGACATTAAATCGATTTTCATCAAGCTACGTAAAACTTCGCTGCTGTCAATATTTTTATTTAAAAATAAAACAACATTAACTAAAACAAAAAATAATAGAAACAAAACAATATTGTGACTGTTGTCTATGTTGCTATTTGAATAGATTGCTACATTGTTTAAAATTATAACTTATTTATTTAACTAAAATAATTATTGTTTGTTTCAAATACTATTAGATTTAATCGAAATAAAAAACAATTTGTTTCAAAACCGTACTTCCATGGATCAACCATTTATTTATTCAGATTAAATAAATAAGCCTTTGAAATACCTATCAATTCATATTATATTATGTAGGTACAAGAACGAAAAGGACGCTATTGAACTTGTACAACGTAAATAGCGAAAATAGGTAATCAATCAAGATCGTACGCCAAATTGCCTAAGCGTACTGTTATACACTGTTGTTGTTGGCGTATATAACGTGAACTCATCTGGATGGCTAGGTAGTAACAGCAGAAAATAATTTTTAATTACTAGTAAAACTCACGCCATTTTGATTTTGAGAGAACGCGTCTTATTTACAAACGATTAATTATGTACCTAGCTAAGCAATATAATAAAAACGTAACTTACCTTGAAATAAGGGCACAAATGACCCAAGCCCCACTTATTAATGTATTTTCCATCACAAATATTTTGGAAAATGGCGACCTTGGGCGGGTACACTCTATAAAATCTCCCTATAGGACGGCAGCAGAAATGAAACTGAACTGAGGGCACGAGATGGAGACTGGAGGAGCGTAGAGCGTCGACGCGGCTGCGCAACTGCTACGAGTTGTACGAGACTCGGATGAAGTAATAATATTTGGTCCAATATTCACAATCTTTAATTTAAAGCAACCCCTATTTGTTTTAAATAACGGAGATTTTAAAGCTTTAAAGCGAATAAATATGTGTTTAATATGGAAAAAGTCTTGCTATATCACAAGGCAAAGAAATAACCAAGAATAATCAAACACACCCAATTATTTAAATTAAAGAAATTTTGTTTAATCTAAATAATTTTTATTTAAAGCAAATAAATAAAAAGCAAAGAAATATTTATTAAGTTTTTATTCCACATTTTTATCAGTGCATCCTCAAATATTTCTAAATGAGATTTTAAACAAATAAACCCACTTAGTTTCTAAAACTAGACGTATCGATATGCTAAAAGTGCAATTTTACCTCGATATCTGCCATAAAATCCACCACGGCAACACGTTACTTTGCGTTAAAAATATTCAAATAACTATTTTGTATTTCTTCGAAATCAAATAAAGAAGAACAATCTAAACGCCGGATCTTTTTTACCCAACTTTTCATCGTACCTTCAAAAGGCATGGGCGACATTTTCGTGGAAACTTGAAAACGAAATTACAGAAAAAAGATAATATTTTAGTCATGTAATATGGAATGATCGATATATTATTTGTGGAAAAGGCTTAAGCACCATCGGATCATTCCAAAAATCACGGATTTCTGCACAGACTTTAAAGTACTTTGAATATTGCAGAAGATAATAAAATATGTGTACCTTTTAAGAACTAAACACATATATACAAAAAATAAATATTAATTTAATGATTTCAAAATATAATACTAATTAGCATTTGACAAACATTCTAAAACGAATCAGCCTTCAGTTTTTCATGCAAATAACAGCTTCGTTGAAGATTCTTTGAACACTAATCTTCACTCCGTCGATAACGTCTCCAGCACATATAGATACATCACTGGCAATCGTTTGGATTAACTCTTTAAATTTATAAAAGTCTTCAGTAAGAACTGAGGGGATCTTCTTTAATATTTCAATTTCTGCGTTAGCAAACGCAAGAAGACAAGTTAGTTCACTCTCGGAGCACGCGCTTAAAGTATCCACTTGTACTTGAACGTCAATAAAATGTTCGTTGATTTCGCTTAGAGCAGCCCTGAGGAAAGCTAGTATAACGACATTTTCACCAGCGGCGCAAGATCCTAAATCCGTTGCAGTTTCGTTGAAAGCGGCATCCGTTTTGCTTTGTTCTGCTTTAATGCAATCAAGGACTATTTTACCCTCATCGGTGGCACCATCTCCCAATTCGTCAATAAGCTTCAAGAGAAGAGCATTAAGGTCATTGGCTATCCCAACTGTTTTCGCTACGATTTTCGCTTCAATTTCGTCATTGTCTCTTTCAATTTGATCAATGGCGCTATTTGCCCTTTCTAAACCACTGAAAGCATATTCCAGACCTTTGTTACACATTTTAATTACAACTTCCTTAATACCATCATCTCTCAATGCAGGTGATTGACTGCTGGCCTAAAGTAAGGAAAATATCATTTAGTTAACTTATTGCCATCATAATTAACAATATATTATTATACAACAGGGTGGTCGAAAATAACGTTAAAGCTTATGCTAGTTTAATAAAAATAAGACAAACATATGAACATGTGTCACCCTTCGCTAAACGCCTTTGAAGATGAGGAAGTGATTTTTATTTAATAAAATTAAAATGAGTACAGTTGGAGTAAAACAAGGTTAGCATATATTTCATGCAAGTAAATAATAATTCCCTAACTTCTTTATTCATGAAGATATGAAAAAAAAGTTTTTTAATAATAATTGGATAGAAAATATCTCATACTAAAATGAAGATTATTTATATTATTAGGAATATTTATTCATTTATTCAATAAGCAACTGTTTTTTCTTCATGACACATACCTGAATAGCCAAAAGAGTTCCAAAGACAGCAAAGTAAACCTTGAAAGTCATATCAAATATTTGCTTTTTTACAATTTAATATACTTAGTAGATATGACCGATACCAACTCCAATACCTGTGACAAGAAAAATTGCTCCGTATTTATATCTCGAAAATCTTATCTAAACAGTTCATCCAGACTTTAAACATTCATCAGTTTAGAGTGGTGGCAGCTGACACAAAACAAAATTTTATTTACTTCCAAAGTATCATGTTTTTATTAATGTAATTCTCGTTATTCTAATATTCAAAACATATCAAAGTTCTAAAGGTTACTCATATAAAATGGTAATCGTTTAATAAGACTTACGTTGCCTTACAAGAATTTAGTAGAGTTAGTAAAATAATTCGAATAAATATTCAAGTTGGCATTGTTATTATACTGTGTGAGCCTGTATCTATTCACTGACTCCAAAGAAATATACTTTGCTTAATGCTTGAAATATATAACTTGTGAAGTGTCTAGTTATTTGATTCTATGTGAGTAGTTAATAGGGTTTTGATGCTTACCAGGTTTTTCTCCTTAGCTTGACAAATTGTGTTTAAAAATTTTAATTTTTAACAATTCACAATAATTACAATAACTAGTTACGCCTAAGAAATGGTCATCTTTACCAGGAAAAGGAAGCTGGAGGTCTCTCCCAACATCACGTTGGTGGTTGTGGCTAAGAAATGCGTCGAGTATCTGGGTGTCTGGTTGGACTCCAAACTGACCTTTCAGGAACACATTCGGCTTAAGACGGCGGCGCTAAGTGTCCTGTGGGTTGCCGTAGGGCGCTGGGAGGGACCTGGGGACTTGGGCCGAAAACTATGTTATTGATTAATAGGACGATGATCGCTCCGATTCTCATGCACGGATCGGTTGTTTGGTGGCCAGGATCCATGAAAATGGTGTCCAGACTAGTGCTGAACAAATTACAGCGACTTGCATGCCTCTGCATCACCGGGGCTATGAGAATGGCGCCCACGAGGACCCTGGAGATGCTGGTGGGGTTGCCCCCGTTTGCGGACCGGGTGAGACACGAGGTAGCCAGAGCGGCTATAAGATTAGCTGATGCGGAGACGTGGAGTGACTACGACTCCTGCCAGGGCCATTGTGGTCTATGTCTGGGGACCCAGCCATTCTGGAGATGCCAGGTAACATGATGGTTCCTGAGATAGGCTATCCCGAGGGGCTGAACTTCCTCTTCCCTACAAAGAAGGATTGGACGGAAGGAAAGACGGGAACCTGGGATGGGCTGGTCCGGGTCACAGACGGGTCCAGAATGGGAACACTATCCGGAGCTGATGCGTACTGTGAGGCCCTGGGGCGAGAACTATCCGACTCACTGGGCGAGCTCACTACGGTTTTCCAAGCGGAAATTTTTGCGATCATGATGGGGGTCTGAGAGTCGTTAAGGCTCAATGTCGGTGGCGGGAGTGTTTTCTTTTGCTCCGACATCAAGGCCGCACTCATGGCACTGAAGTCGGTCTGCACGCGCTCTTTGTTGGTAAGGGAGTGTAGAAGCTGGTTAATTGAACTTACAAAGGTTAAAAAGGTCACGCTTATCTGGGTACCGGGACACTCGGGTGTACCGGAAAACGAGGTACAGGGGTCTGATCTCTGTGTGGAGATCACTCAGAGTGTTCGCGAAAGAGCTTTGAAGGCCTGGATAGAGGGTCGGGCGGAGGAGGTTTGGTGGACGGCTCCGGGGATGAGACAGACCAGGCTCATGATACATGGGCCCGCGCAGAATCTCGCCAGGAGGCTGTTGTGCCTACCTAGGAACCAGTGCAGGGCCCTGGTAGGATTCTACGCAAGGCACTGTAGGCTTAGACGGCACCTGACCCTGCTAAGAATTGCAGAGGAGGGGGAGTGTAGATGGTGCATGGAGGACGACGAGACCCCATACCATCTACTTACGGAATGCCCCGCCTTTGCGTGGGCAAGATTCAGAATCTTTAGCGTGACATCGATCGAGCCAGATTCAGTGCGTCATGTTAGTCTGAAGGAGATGTGGGCCTTCTTAAGGAGGACCGACGTCCTGGAGGTTCTCTAATGCGGGCTGGGGGCACAACGGGCCCAAATGGTGGCCTAAGTGCAAGGCCCGCTAGGGGCCACCCCTTCTGATACTGATACTGATACGCCTGATGAAGAGCTTTGTTGTATTTGGGGTCATATTTGCTCATCAGTATAAAGATGATATGTAAGATTTTTAGATGAACTGCAGAATACTTCGAATTTCCAACGAGATTTATGGTTTGACTAGGGTTTGGTTTCCAACTTTCGTTTCTAAAAATTTGACAGAAGTGGGTTGTGAACTGAGCCGTAACAGGTGTTGGTCCCTTATGATTATTTTCCAAAAATACTCTTCTTCCTGGTCTTTGCTCTGAAGCCCAAAAACGAAATTTATTTATTTTTATTGCTTCCCATTTGTCACTTGATTGATTATTTCATAAAGCCATCATATTCTTCTTGATTCATCATCATCATCATCGTATAAAATAGATAGGTGGGTGGTAAAAACATAACCAATAAACCAGAAGTATAATAAATTTAGTTACTTCCGCCAATCCCGGGAGGCATACACAAAAATAAATTTCCTAGTGCCAAAATTTTTCTACACCAGGACGGAAAATTACCTCTTCTCTTCTGAATATTCTTCTCATTTTTCCTCATACATTATTCCTTGGCCATTCAGCAGATCCTACTCTCAATGTTGTTTCGTGGCGGGGCACCATCTTGTTTAAAAGTTATGTCTTTGGAAGGTTGGCTATTATCTCACTCACTTATTTGTACTAAAGCTGCAGCAATGGCATTTTCTAATAAATTGGAATGGGATTCTCGGTTTAGATTTTCAGGTACAAAAAAAGGGTCAACGATATGATCTCCAAAAATTTCTAACCAACCGTTACGCTTTTCTGGACGATAGGTGTGAAGTTCACGAGAAAGGTCTTGGACTGATGGAGACCACTAACGACAGTTATGGCGGTTAGCTTAGCCATTTAGGAAGAAGGAACACTCACAAAATTCTAAATGTTGATCCTTATCATATTCGTTTACTTCCTGGATTACCTGAACTTTATAAGGGCGAGATTTATGTGATTTTGATATTAACTGGATGATTGTACGCTGATTACCTAAAACATCTGACAATCCTCGAGTACTTAGTATAGGTTCCATTGTAATGCGCCCAGTAACAGCTATTTCAACTGATTCAGTTGTTATTAAATTTTGAACAAGCATATTTTTGTTTTCCACAAATCCAAGATTTATAATATTTTTATCTAGACTGTCCAGAAAAGTATAAGGCACGTGTTTGTCAAAATGCTCTTTATTAAATACAGCGCAATCATTGTTGGGTTAGTTTGAATTACTACCTCTAGCAAAATCATTGTTTCGAAGAAAGAGCGCAATAATTTAAAC
The DNA here is from genome assembly GCA_016904865.1 of Pissodes strobi. Taxonomy (NCBI): domain Eukaryota; kingdom Metazoa; phylum Arthropoda; class Insecta; order Coleoptera; family Curculionidae; genus Pissodes; species Pissodes strobi. Next base: position 33,284 of record MU189200.1, on the reverse strand, counting down.
TTTTTCTTGAATAGTGTAAACAATTTTAAAATAAAACGATGTTTACAGAAGAAAGTAGAGCTTTAAATTAGGTTAATTTCTTCATTTTCGTTAGTTAAAATGGTTGAAATCGCATTTTTCGAATTAAAATGTAAGGTGACATTAAAAAGATAATTGAATGACCTTTAAAATGATGCATAATATGATACACTTTTTCATTTAATATTTTTAGTGTGAAAATCATCCCCACATAGAAGTTGAATCTGGGTGCAATGATTATATAAAAGGATATGACCCCCTTGAAATTCAAGTAAACCTGTCCTACCGTTTTTATGTTTTCTACATCGTAACTTAGAAACCTTCGGTGAAATTTTTCGGTGGGCTACCCATCTAACTCACTTCGATTTAATAGTACATTTTGCCTTACTCACTTTACCTTGGAGCAGTACCAACAAGCGAATAATTGTTGCTTGTGTGTTCTCTGAAGAACAATGAATGGTGTTACCATAAGAGTAACCGGTAGATGCCCCAATTCATTAGCGATAACTACTTGCCGATCGTTATCATATTCATTTAGTTACTGTACTAATTAAATTTTATAAGGAACATAATAATTTAGACGCTCATGTTCCCTTTTAACTCACTTTGTCGTTGCATTTTGAAAAGAGAAGGAAGATTTTTTTTTTGAAAAGTTGAAAATCAAATTACAAGAAATATAATTTGTATTTAGTCCGACTAAGATTTTAGCATTAAAATGGAATAATTGCTATATTTGTGGAAATTCTTGTGCCCCATTAGATCACTTCAAATAATAACGATTTCTGTCTGCCTCAAAAGTACTTTGAGTATTTCGGAAAATAGTAAAATTTTAAAAATTTAAACACACATGTACAAAAAATAAATATTAGTTTATTGATTTTGGAATATTGTACTAACTAGCATTAGACGATATACTAAACCGAATCAGCCTTCAGTTTATCATGCAAATAACAGCTTCGTTGAAGATCTCTTGAATACTGCTCTTCACTCCGTCAATAGCATCTCCAGCACATAGAGATCCACCATTGACAATAGTTTGTATTAACTCTTTCAGTTTATAGTAGTCTTCAGTAAGAACTGGGGGGATCTTCTTCAGTATTTCAATTTCTGAGTCAGCAAATGCCAGCAGACAAGATAGCTCACTTTCAGAGCAGGCACTTAAGGTATTCACTTGTACTTGAACATCAGCAAAGTGTTCGCCAATTTGGCTCAGAGCTTCTCTGAGGGCGGGTAATACAACGACATTTTTACCAGCGATGCAAAATCCTAAATCGGTTGCAGTTTTGTTGAAAGCTTCATCTATTTTGCTTTGTTCTGCTTTAATGCAATCAAGAACTATTTTACCCTCATCGGTGGCATGATCTCACAATTCGTCAATGAGCTCCAAGAGAAGAGCATTAAACGTATTGGCTATCTCAACTGTTTTCGCCACGATATTGGCTTCAATTTCGTCACTGTCTCCTTCAATTTGGTCAATAGCACTATTTGCCTTTTCTAAAGCACCGAAGGCATATTCCAGCCCTTTGGTAAATAACTCAATTACAATTTCCTTGATATTGTCATTTCTCAATGCAGGTGATTGGATGCTGGCCTAGATTGAAGAAAAATCCTGATTAAAAACATACATAATAGGATGGTTAAAAATAACGTTACTTAAGTATAAAGATCTTTTGCCACTTAAATGAAAGTAAGACAAAAATGCGATAATATGGACATGGCGCACTCTGTGTTGAATACCTTAAACTTCTTGAAAATCTTTCCTCTTAGAGTGTATACTCCCGGTTATATAACGCTTTATCTCATTTTTAAGATACGTAATTTCTGAATACCATATATGCAGGATGTTCCTAAATATCCTATCAATTTTAAAGATGGTGATTCTCTACTACCGGTTTTAAGAAAAAAAATTATAAAATCATAATATGCCCTACATATTTTAATTTTTTGATGCCAAGCGTTCGAACCTAAAGTTTGTATTAGTTTTTTTTTAAATATGCTCTGTTAATTTTTTGCGATGTTTAGTTCAAATTTTATATACGACCAGTGATGATACCGTTAAAAAATTAAGGTGTTACTTTTTCAAATCAAATCAAATCAATCCTTTATTTATTTAGGAATCCCCTAATACAATGAATTAATCTACATAAAAATAACATGTACAAAATAGTATACTCCTAATCTAGTTTTAGCTTAATTTTAATATATGAGTTTATCTAATATATTTTTACTAAATAAATAAATACATTCATGATCTAGTTTAAAATTAAATACCAAATTAATGAAAGGAAAAATTACAAAATATATACCTTTCCAAACTAAAACTATAACAATGGTATATAAAACAAAGAAAAAAAGTCAGCGGTGCAAGAGAAGAAAAAAGAAAAAAAAAAAAAAAAAAAGAAAGTCAGCGGTGCAAGAGGAGCACTGATGAAGTAGGTGGGTGGGTGTCATTGCTGTAAGAAATTTTTTAACTCCCTCTTAAATATATTGATGGAGGTTAAGTTCTTTATTTCTGAAGGTAGGTTATTGTAGTCGTCAAGACCCCCAAAAAACAATGAGTTCATTGCCCTTCTGGAGTTAGTTCTTCTAATATAGAAATTGTTCCTGCCTCGAGTGGTGTAACCATGTACTTCCCTAATATAAGATATATATGTATTAAGATATGCTGGCAACAAGTTATTTATTATTTTATAAATGAAAACCATGGTAAAAAATTTGATTCTTGTGGCAACTGGTAGCCACTCAAGACAGGCTAACATATTTCTTATCTTTCTTTGTATCTCTCGGACATTTTGTAAGAACTTCATTGGCTATTTATTTAAAAATCGTATGCTTTATTTAATTTACTAACTTTTTGATCTCTTCAACTGCGTTGATAGATTTTATTGTTTAAAACGGAGTGGGTGTTTTCGTTTTAAGTTGCCCTTCTTATCAACTGGTCAAAATTATATCGTTCCATTTGAAATTTGTTAGAAAAATCGGCAGCAATCTATTATTGGATATAACCCAAACTAAGTAGAATTTATGAAGGATTATTAAACTCCAAGAAGTTAAATTTTAAACAAATATAAGCTTTGTAAAATCGGTTTAAGCAAAACAAAGTTAGCATAGTTTTTATGCAAGTACATAATAACTAGCACATTACTTTATTAGTGAAGGTACGAAAAAATAATGATATGAAAGTAGTAGAAACGAGACTCTCCATTTAAATTAGGCATTTTTACCATGTTCAACTAAACATTTTCGAATCTTTTTTGTTTCTAGTGTGCATTTACATTTAAACTTTAAATTGAACTGAATACTGTTTAAAGCAACAATATGTAGATAATTAAGTTCCCTTCTCTAACGATACCGTCAGTGACGACAAATAATATCTATTATGCTATCGATATTTCAATTTTGGCTTTCTATACTAAGTTCTCATAACAAACAGATAGAAAATATTTCATACTAAGATGAAGATTATTTATATTATGATGAAATATACATATTCAGTAAAGAACTATTTTTTCTTCAATGTTGGGTACATACCTGAACAGCCAAAAGAGTTCCAAAAATAGTAACGTAAACCTTGAAGTTCATTTTAAATGTTTGTTTTTTTAAAATTTGTTGTACTTAGTAGATATGGTCAATACCAACTGCAATGCCAACAACTGTGATAAGGAAAAAAATTGCTACGTATTTATATCTCGCGAATCTTATCTAACCAGATTCTCCAGGTTTTGGACATTCATCAGTTTAGAGTGGCGGCGGATGGCAGAGATCAAAATTATATTTACTTCCAAAGTGCCCCGTTTTCAATGGTGCAATTCTCATTATTTCATTATGCAAAAGATAAGAAAGCTCTAAAGGTTACTCATGCGAATTGGTCATAGCCTAAAAAACCTTACGTTAGCTTACCACCATTTAGTAGGATTACTGAAATGCTTCGAACAAATATTCAAAAATGTATGCAATAAAAATTTTAGCATTGTTACTATACTGTGTGAGCTTGAATCTGTTCATTGATTCTAAAGAATTTTATTCAAGATTATGTAGTTTTATTTAATTCTAAAAGAGTATATTTCGAATTTTTAACAGGGCTTATGGCTCGACCGGGGCTTGGTTTCCAGCTTTTGTTTGCTTAAACTGAATAGAAAGAAGTCTGATTTGAACTAGGCTGTAACACATTTTATCCCGTATGATTTATTTTTCCAAAATATTATTTTACCTCTGAAGCTAGAAAAATATAATTTATTTATTGTACAATTTCTTGCGTTTGGCTCCTCCAGTAGTTTCAATTTTGGAGAAAATAGATCCTCTTCGGCTCTGTCTCCAGGGTGTAAACAGCACAAGTGCTAGTTTAGTGACCCTAACGCTGAAAACCCTAAAGGAAACTGGGAAACGGTCGACGTTTCGAGGAACAAATCTGTCCCCGTCGTCAAGAGCGAACAAATCTAAAAATGAAAATGGTTAGTAAATGTAAATAACAGTAAAAAGCTATCGCAAAATGGTCAAGTTTTGAATAGCCTTTGACAAGATGACGATAATAATGTCATATCATATAATTACTAGTTACTGGTGTATTTAGGTAAGTGTAATATTGAGATGTTATTAGGTAAATAATTGATTCGTTTGTGAGGTGTTATATATCTACAATTTGGTGTTATGTGTTTAGGAAAAATTCAATGATTTTTGTTAGAGGATTTGTTAATTTTGAAATGTTCCTTATGAACTTCAGTTTGTACCAAAGGTAACCGTGTGCTATTAAAACTAACAGAAGTTGAAGCACATACCTCTTTGTTTAATAAAATTAAAGCACATTCTTTAATCTTACGTTTTTTAGATGATGGTTCCTTTGCCAAAATACTTGAAGCATTCCATTGTATTTTGTGATTGTTATCAGATGCATATTGACAAATATGCGATTTGTTTAATTGTGTATTTTTAATATAAATTTGGTGTTCTTTTATACGTTTTGATAATGTTCTACAGGTTTCACCTATATAAAATTTATTACATTCACATGGTATCTTATAGATAACAGTTTAAGTAGTTTCATTTTCATTGAGTGATTTTGTTTTTGTTAGTTTGGATCTAAGCTGTCAAGTTTTCTGTTTTAAAAATAGTAAGATGTGTAAATTTATTACCTATTCGTTTTATTTTGTCTGATAAACCAGGTATATATGGAATAGGTCTATTTTGATTTTGTCTAATATTTGGTTGTTCAAACGCAATAAAACATTTTTCAATGAAATCAATAGGATAGTTATTATTAATCAAAACATTGGTTAAAATTTCTTTTTCTCTGTTGAAATTTTGATTATTACAAATTATTTTCATTCGATCAGATAGACTTTTACGACCCCCTTTTTGACCATTATTGGTTGATTTGATTTAAAATTTAAATATCTGTTTGTATGTGTAGGTTTTCTGTCTATTTTTGTTTCGGAACTATTCAAGTCTTCTTCTATAAGAATGACAAGAAATGAAAGTTGTTCATTAATTTCCCTTTCTATACTGACTTTGATTGTAGGTTCTTTGGTGTTAATATGATTTAGAAATCGTTAAGAATATGTTTGTTATATGGATAAACCAAATTAAGGGTTTATATTGATAATTTTTAACAAGATTTAATTTTAAATTTTTCATAAAAATATCACTTAATAATGGTGATAAAGGCGAACCCATAGCCATACCATTGTTTTTTTGATAGTAATTCGTATTGTATTGAAAATATGTAGTTTATACGCAAAAAGTAAACTCCACAAATCACATATTTGTCAACATGTATTTGATAACAATCACAGAATGCAATGGAATGCTTCAAGTATTTTGGCAAAGGAACCATCATCTAAAAAACGTGAGATTAAAAAACATGCTTTAATTTTATTGAATAAAGATGTATGTGCTGCTTCAACTTTTGTTAGTTTTAACAGCACATCGTTACCTTTGTTAAAAACTGAAGTTGATAAGGGACATTTAAATATTAACTAAATCCTTTAACAAAAATCATTAAGTTCTTCCTAAACGCATAACACCAAATTGAAGATATATAACACCTCACAAACGAATCAATTATTTATCTAATAATACCTCAATAATACACTTACCTAAATAGACCAGTAACCAGTAATTATTCGATATGACATTACTATCATTGTCGTCTTGTCAAAGTCTATTCAAAACTTGACAATTTTGCTTTAGCTTTTTTCTGTTATTTACATTTACAATCCATTTTCATTTTTAGATTTGTTCGTCGACCGTTTTCCAGTTTCCTTTAGGTTCTTCAGCTTCCTTATGGTCTTTTAACTAGCATTTGTGCTGTTTACACCCTGGAATCAGAGCCGAAGAGGCTCTACTTTATCCAAAATTGAAACTACTGGTGAAGCCAAAGGCAAAAAATTGTAAGGTAAATTAATAAAGCTGTTCAAAAAACTTTTGTGTTCAGCCTTTCTCTCAATCATCATATAAAATATATAGGTGGTTAGTGAAAGATAACCAATAACCTAGAATCATTATAAATGCAGATAGTTCCAAAAGGCATACAAAAGAAAACTTTTCAACGGTGCGAAAAATCTTACTTTACACACACATTTTAGTGTTGAGAGTTTGTCCTTTCCACACTAGTGTGAACGTTTTTCCTGCATTGGTGCGAGAGATCTTACCTCTTCCTTCTAGAGATTCTACTTATTTTTCTTCATACATTCCTTGAATGATTTATATTTGTTTCCATACTTGTAAGAAGTGCTTATTTAGAACTGTTATCCTACAAGTCACGTTGTAGGTATCAAAAAGATTGTAGAACGTTAAACGAATAGTGCATGAACAAATATGTGAAGATTTCTACAAGGAATAGATAATAGTGGCATATTCCTGTGAACTTTTAAAGTGCTTTAAACCTCTTACTCTATGGTCATGCTGAAAACGATGCTCCAAATAAAATATAACGGGAATATAAGTAAGTTTTAAAAATAACATTATTTCTTAAAAAAACGTGACATTCGTATAAAAATAAATCAAAAGTTTTAACCAGACAAGAGATTTTGTAGGCATAAGAACTTATTACTAGGTACGTGCGCCCTCTGTGAGTAGGCGGGCTCGGTTTGCTGGCGGCCAAGACGTGTGCACCCTGGACTTGGCTTACTAGCGGAACAGATACGTGAACCCTGTGAGTATGACCGGCGTTCACTTGTTGTGTATTAGAAGTTGACCCAGTGGCGCACCCGGTGGGGGGGGGGGGGCTATCGGGCCAAGGCCTCCCCAGACTGTATAAAAAAATGTGACATCAGGGCGTGTTATCCCAAATTCTTTTAGCACAACCTATGTTGGGCTCCCCCTAAACATATTTTCCGGGTGCGCCGCTGAGTTGACCAGATCTAGTTAAGTGACAAACGATGCTGCGTGCTTTCTCAATGTATACTTGTAATTGGATGCAACAAATAATACTAGGAGTTTACCATGAATTCCAAGGATTCTACAGCTAAATACCTGTAAGAAATATTACTTAATTTTTTGAATTTCCGGAATGTTATTAGCATTCTCTAGATCTATACCTAGGTTCGACAATTATTTGTTCATATTCATACGAGCAAAATGAATGACTATATTACATGTAAATTTTAGTTTGCTGATGTTTTTTTCTGAGAGAGCGTTAGAAACCAAACAGAACTTTTTTCATAGATCTTAAAATATAATGGGCATGTCAGTAATCCAACATTTAAAATGAAGACATGTTTTTACAAGAATACAGTTTGAAGAAGTCCTTATATTTATTAGAAACGTAGGCATTAATACAAACTAACAAAACACTTATTTTAAACGATATTAGATTTGATAACATTGTCAATTAATTAAGTTCTTATAAAAGTAGCATAAATTTAAATTACTTTTTAAAATATTTTTTTTTATTTAAGCAAGTTTGATTTTTTTTTCAAAATTGTAGAAATTTGATGCGGACTGAAAAACGACAAAAACTGAAAATATATATCCAAAATTTACATTTCATAGGTGAGGACACAAGATACATTGCAGATATGTTGCATAAGCCTAAAGATCTTAGCACATTTAATTTACTTCACAAATCTTTCACTAGCCCCAATGAATTTTGCCGGATGACATCAAGCGTCAACAAAATACGTCACTGTGTTTTCTTGAAACCAGTTTAGACACGCAGGTCCCTTTTTAATCCAATTTGTCATCTCGCATTTTCAAAAAGGAAAGGCGAAATTTTTTGAAATCTTGACAACCGAATTACACGAAAATATAGTATTTATATAGTTATTATATTGAGATATCTATATGTACTTGAACGTCAACAAAGTGTTCGCCGATTTGTCTCAGAACTTCTCGAGAGCAGTTAGTGAAACGACATTTTCACCAGCGACGTAAGATCCTATATCGGTTGCAGTTTTGCTGAAAGCTTTATTAGTTTTGCTTTGTTCTGCTTTAATGAAATCAAGGACTACTTTACTTTCTCTTTTAAAAGTGACGTTTTGAGCAGGGTGGCGATTATCTTGTCCACTTATTCGTGTTAAAGCTGAGTCAACGGTATTTTCTTATAAATCAGAATCGTTTTTCCATTTAGATTCCCAGATAAAGAAGAAAACGTGCTAACAATATGATCTCCAAAAATTTCTGGCCAAACGATTTGCTATCCTGAACGTTGGGTGTGACTTTCACGAGAAAGTCTTGGACTGATGGAGATCAATAACGACAGTTATGGTGGCTAACTTTGTAATTTTTTATAATAATTAGTTCACCAATGATCTCACAAAATTCTAAGCGCCCGCGCCGATCGTTATTATATTCATTTGGTTCCTCTACTAATTACATTTTATAAGGAACATAATAATTTAGATATGCATGTTCCCTTTTTACTCAATTTGTCATCGCATTTTCAAATGAGAAGAAAGATTTTTTTTGAAAACTTGAAAATAAAATTACCAGAAAATATAATATTTATGTAGGCATGGCTAAAATTTTAGCATTATAATGGAATAATTGATATATTCGTGGAAAATATTTGAGCCCCATGGGATCACTTCAAATGTTAGCGATTTCTGTCTGTCTCAAAACTACTTTGCATATTTCAGAAGATAGATTTGTTTTTTTTTTTAATTTAAACACGCATATAAAAAAAATAAATATTAATTTAATGAGTTTGAAATATAGTACTAACTAGCATTACACAAATATACTAAAACGAATCAACCTTTAGTTTTTCATGCAAATAACAGCTTCGTTGAATATTTCTTGAATACTGATCTTTACTCCGTCAATAGCGTCTCCAGCACATACAGATCCACCACTGACAATAGTTTGTATCAACTGTCTTAGTTTATAAAAGTCTTCAATAAGAACTGAGGGGATTTTCTTCAAAATTTCAATTTCTGCGTTAGCAAATTCCAGAAGACAAGTTAGTTCACTTTCAGAGCAGGCACTTAAGGTATCCACTTGTACTTGAACGTCAGCAAAGTGTTCGCCGATTTGGCTCAGAGCTTCTCTGAGGGCAGGCAATATAACGACATTTCCACCAGCGATGCAAGATCCTAAATCGGTTGCAGTTTTGTTGAAAGCTTCATCAGTTTTGCTTTGTTCTGCTTTAATGCAATCAAGAACTGTTTTACCCTCATCGGAGGCATCGGCTCTCAATTCGTCAATGAGCTGCAAGAGAAGAGCATTCAACTTATTGGCTATCTCAACTGTTTTTGCCACGATATTGGCTTCAATTTCATCACTGTCTCCTTCAATTTGGTCAATAGCACTATTTGCCTTTTCTAAAGCACCAAAGGCATATTCCAGACCTTTGGTAAATAATTCAATTACAATCTCCTTAGTATTGTCATCTCTCAATGCAGGTGATTGGCTGCTGGTCTAGAATGAGGAAAAAATCATGATTAACATGTGTTGTTACAATAGGGTGGTCGAAAATAACGTTACTTAACTATAAATATATTTTGCCACTTTAATAAAAATATGAAAAAAGCGTTAAAATGTAAAGTTTGTATTGGTTTTTTAAATATGCTCTGTAAATGTTTTGCGATGTTTAGTTACAATTTCATATACGGCCTACTACAAGTAATGTCTATGAATTAGTAATGATACCTTTGACAAAATTTGCAGGGTGTTTTTTTTTTGGTTCTTTGTATTCTTCGGACATTTTATAAGAACGTCATTGGCTTCTACATTGCTTTTAAAATCATATGCTTTAATTAGTTTACTAACTTTTTGATCTCTTGAACCTTATTGGTACATGTTATTGTTTAAAAGGGACTGGATGTTTTCTTTTTAAATTACCTTTCTTATCAACTGATCAAAATAATACCGTCCCATTTGAAATATGAAAAAAAATCGACAGCAATCTATTATTGGATATTTCGCAATCTTGTGACTTGATAAATTAACTAAGTAAAATTTCTAGAAGATTACAAATCTTCAAAAAATTTGCTTTTAAACGAACATAAGCTTTGTAAAATCGGTTAGAGCAAAATGAAGTTAGCATAGTTTTTATGCAAGTACAAAATAACTCCCCTATCCTTTATTGGTGAAGGTACGAAAAAACATAGTAATATGAAAGTTATAGAAACGATACTGTTCATTTAAATTACACATTTTTTCACCATGTTCATACTAAACTTTTTCAAATATTTTTTTATACTGTTTAAAGTCACAATATACAGATAATTAAATTCCCTTCTCAAACGATAGTGTCAGTGACAACAAATATATCTATCTATTATACTATCGATGTTTCAACTTTTGATTTATATGCCAAGTTCTAATAATAAATAGATAGAAAATATTCCATACTAACATGAAGCTAACTTATATAATTATGGAAACCGATTTAGTAAACTATTTTTTCTTCATGATAGGTACATACCTGAACAGCCAAAATGGTACCAAATATAGCAACGTAAACCTTGAAATTCATTTTAAATGTTTGTTTTTTTTCTATTTATTTTACTTAGCAGATATGGCCAATACCAACTGCAATGCTAACTGTGACATGAAAAAAAAATGCTCCATATTTATATCCTGAGAATCTTATCTAAACAGATCCTTCAGACTTTGAACATTCATCAGTTTAGAGTGGCGGCGGGTGGCAGAGATCAAAATTATGTTTACTTCCAAAGTGCCCTGTTTTCAATGGTGCAATTCTCATTATTTTATTATGCAAAAGATAAGAATGCTCTAAAGGTTGCTCATGCGAATTGATCATAGTCTAAAACACCTTACGTTGGCTCACCAGGATTTAGTAGGATTACTGAAATTCTTCGAACATTTATTCAAAAATATATGCAATTAGAAATTTGGCATTGTTGTTATACTGTACGAGCCTGGATCTGTTAATTGATTCTAAATAAATGTACTCAATATTATCTGGTTATTTAATTCTAAAAGAGTAGTTAATATAGTTTTCATCCTTACATAGCTTTTTTTCTTTATAGTTTGACAATTTGTGTTTGAAAATTTTAATTTCTAACAATTCACATTAGTTAATTAACTAGGGTAACTAGTTAATACTGAAGAAACTTTGTTGGATTTGTAATAATGTTTACTTATCACTCACTTATTTTTCTATAATGTGGGATTTTTAGATGGACTTCAGAATATTTCGAATTTTTAACACCTCTTACGGTTTGTTTGATTCTCAACTTTTGTTTCTTCTAAATTTAATAGAAGCCTGTTTTAAAGTAGTATTAGTTTTTATCGCCTATGATTTATTTTACTAAAACATTATCCTGCCTATTCTTTCCCTCTAAAATGCATAATTTATTTATTGCTCTTGCTTCCCTATCTGTCACTGATTGATTCTTTCATAAAGCCATCATATTCTTCTCGATTATGATAATTTTGAGGAAATAAAGATTCTATTCTGATATAGTCGAAAATTGCTTAAGCTATATCTTATTTTAAATAGATTATCTTACCATTTATTATAATTAAAACTGTTCATACAACTTTACTATTCTGCTTTTCTCTTAATCATCAAATAAAATGTATAGGTTCGTGGCGAAACATAACTAGTAACCCGGAACCGTATAAATTCAGATAGTCCCAGAAAGCATACACAAAAAATCCCTTGAATCTGTGCGTAAAATCTTACTTTCGACATACGATTTAGTGTCGAAAGATTATCTTTTCCACACTAGTGCGAACGTTTTTCCTGCAGGAAATCTTACCTCTTTCTTCTAGAAATTCTTCTTATTTTTTTCAGACATTCGTTGCTCTGTATTAAACTTATTAAATTTATTTCCATACCTGCAAAAAGTGCTTATTTTGGAACTGTTACGGGATAAGACACGTCTCTGGTATCAAAAATAATATAAAAGGTTCAACGAATGATGTACAATAAAAAATATGAAGATTTCTGCAAGAAATATGTAATATTAGCAAATTCTTGTGAATTTTCAGATTGCTTTAAACCACCTATTCTATGGTC
>MU189199.1:25492-54370 GCA_016904865.1 Pissodes strobi | reverse complement strand
CTTCATAACTTTCTCCAGAAGAATGTACAAAATTTGAAAATAGCTGTACAAAATTTGTCGAACCGAGTGGCATCAACTTTTTTTTTTATTTTTGTAACTAACGTGAGGAATGGTCCAGTTTGCCCCCCCCCTCCTCTCGTTTAAAAACAGCTCTAGTTTTCTTTGCGTGTGTGTTCAAAATTTTATTTATATTGTGCAAAATTCTGCAAAATGTGTAAAAAATTATGTTTTACTTATTTTTGAAATTTGTTTAATACAAGGGGCAAACTTGACCGACCATGCAAGGAGTGTATCGCCTTTTTATGACAGACTGGGATGTAGCCAAATCGTTAAACGTAGTCACTTCGAAGATTTGCTGTGGCCAATAATTGTATTATCTAATTAGAATACTTTTCAATATTCTGTACCCTGTATACTCTATTAATAAATATTACTTAAGATCATTACAATCTAGAATTTTGAAAATTTGTAAACATAGAAACGAAAACTTGCGTTATATCTCTTTGATAAATTACTCTATATATTGTTTATTTACAGTAAAATATGCTCAATAGAAAATAAGAATCGATAACCTCGAGCATTTTTTGAAAATATACGGGGTTATGGAAATAATTGTAATGATTTATTCCTTTAAAAAATCCTGTATAGTATCTCTAACTTGGAAGGAAAATTCTCGTTATATCAAAACAATTTTGCTTTTCATCTTCGGCTTCTAAAACTTTTATCAAAGTATCTATGATTATTGAAAAACTAAAATTAAATTTCTTGCGGTTGAGCTTTAAGCCATTTAATTTCCAGGCATAGAAATAGAAATAGAAATAATCTTTATTAATCCACATGACCAATTATTACATTGATATTTGGACAAGTCATTACATAAAAGAAGAAAATACAGAATTAAATAAATAAAAGCTGAAACAACGTGGCATCAAGATACATTAACACTACAACAATAGGACACATTATTCAAATTAGGTGTCGTTAAAAAACTCAGTCAAATTATAAAAACAGCGAGATCGCAAATAGTTTTTTAAAGATTTAAATTTTCCCAAACAGCCTAAAGCCCTTATATCACTAGGTATGTGGTTGTAAACATTTACACAATTATAATATGCCGATCGCTGATAAGCTGCTGTCCTGTGTTGAGGCAACAATAAGTTTTCCCCATTTCTGGTATAATAATTATGATTTGATGTTATTATTAAATAAATGTAAATTATCCCTAACATACAAACAACATTTTAAAATGTACATATTATAAAATGTTAGTATCCCATTTTCATTAAATATAGTTCTACAGGAACTCCTTTTTTTAATGTTAAACATAAGTCGTATAATCCGCTTTTGGATTAAAAAAACTCGGTTTGTATTAACAGCTCCTCCCCAGACCACAATATGATAGGATACGGCGGAGTATACCAGGGCATAATAAACTTGCAAAAGTGCATCCCTATCAAGATCGTATCGAAGCTGTAATATAGCAAAATAAGCCCTATTTAGCTTTGCACAGACCAAGTCCATGTGGCTACTCCAGGACATACTTTGGTCCAGTAAGAGCCCCAAAAACCTAACCCCCGCAGATCCATCAATTATAACGTCATTAAGAATTTGCTGCCTACTAAAAACCACACTATAAGTCTTATCTAAATTTAAAATTAATCTATTTTTTACACACCAGTTTTCAAATTCTTTACATACTATTCTGATCGATTCTTGAAGCTCCCCAAAAGACAATTCAGACAGTGCAATGGATGTATCGTCTGCGTAATTGATTAACAACCCTTTAGAGATAAACCGCGGCAAATCATTAATAAAAAGTATAAAAATTAAAGGGCCCAATATCGAACCCTGGGGAACCCCAAGATCAATCCTGTAGTTTTCTGAGTTACTGCCATTAACACATGTAAACATTTTTCTGTCAGAAAGAATCGAAACGATCCAGTCCAACACCACACCTCGTATACCTAAGTGAAAAAACTTACTTTTAACAAATTCAATGTTTATAGAGTCACAGGCCTTTGAAAGATCAAAGAAAACCCCAGCAGCCGGCCTTCCCTCATCCCTCTTTTTGGAAAGAAAATTTACAAATTCAACTGCGGCGGTTTCCGTTGACCTTCGAGACCTAAAACCATGTTGGCTGTTGGACAAGATATTATTAACATTCAAAAAACTATAAATTCTACTATACATTATTTTTTCTAGAATTTTTGAGAAGCAACTAAGAACACATATTGGGCGATTATTATCACAATTTTCAACATTACCATTTTTAAAAATGGCTGTAACTTTACCTGTTTTTAAAACGTCCGGAAACTCACCAGAAAGAAAGGACATATTAATTAGTGAAGATAGCGGTTTAGCTATTGATTTACCAACTGATTTTAAAACTCGCACTAATACATCATCAGGCCCACAAGATGAAGTGTTTTTTAAATTACTTATTACAGATAATACCTCATGAGGGGTAACTGGTTCACAGTACATGGTATTATTTACTAGTTCAGAAGTAGTACAACTTAGTATGTCCTGACATGCAAATACATTATTAATTTTTTGTTTAACATTAACTGAAAAATGCGCAGCAAAAATATTTGCGACTTCTGTGTTGTTTGATGAAACAGCTCCGTTTGGCAGGCGAACTGATATTATCTTACAATTATTAGTCGAACGCCCCAATTTTGTGTTCACTTCAATCCACACCTGCTTGGATCTATTGGCAGACCCACTGATTTTGTCGCTAAGGTACTTTCGTTTAGCTGTATTAATACATTTACTGTAGTGTTTGCGCTTTAGATTATATGCTTTTTTGAGACTAACCAAGTTAGCCTCCCTATATATCTGATAAGCCACATATAATTCGTCCCTTAATTTTTTTAGTTCTTCGGTATACCAAGGGTTGCTTTCTTGTTTTGTGGGTATGCAAGTTTGAATGGGGCTGTACTGGTTATATCCAGTTAAGAACAATTCAATAAAATGTTGAAAGTTTTCGTGAGTATTTTTATTTTCACAGGCTACCCACTGTCTGTCTTCTAAATAGTTTTTAAAAAGTTGCATGTTATAACGTGTAATTTTACGATATTTATAAGAGGTGTTATTTGCCTGAACTTGCATGGTGTAAGCAAATAAGTAGCTGAAAAAAACAGCCATATGATCCGACAAGTGTATGTTTTTTACCTCAACTGAAAGAATTGCATTTTTATAAGAAGCAACATAATCAATTGCTGATGACGTAGTGACATTGTTTTTATTTGTCATTATCCGAGTAGGACAGTTTATTAAATTAGTATGTTCAAATGCCGCCAATAAATCATTAAGTGAATTATAACTACCATTAGTCTTATCTAAACTATTAACATTAAGATCTCCACAAAGGACAATGTCTATTTTGAGGCTTATTTCAGATAAAAGTAGGGACAGATTTGTTAAAAATATATCCATGGAACCACCCGGTGAGCGATAAATTGTCAAAATACAAACTTTTTTAGCATTTCCGCAAGAAACCACAATTCCACTGTATTCGAAGTGGATATCCTGGATATAGTGAATGTTTGCTAGTGGATTTATTTCGCACGCAAGATTTTCACGAACGAAAATTGCGGTTCCGCCATGAATTTTATTAACTCTACAATGACTAGATATTAACTTATAACCGTCAATACAAAGAAACGAAATTTGATCTCTGTGCGCCCAATGCTCACATATACACATAATATCTAAATTATTAGTCTTAGCAACTAGCGCTATGTCGGTCAATTTCGAGCTCAATGATTGAATGTTAATATAAATTATCTTTAAGTGGTTAAGTCTATCGTCTCTACATTCTCTAAAAAAAGTTTATCTTGACTCGACGGTGTGTTCTCTGTTAAAGTACCTCTTACACTTTCTGCTAAAGTATCACGTTCATCTGTAGCCTGCTGCACACCTGTCTGTAAACTTGCACTGGTTTGATCCAATACAGATTTCGACGATTCAACAAATGGCGGCGATACGCTACCATTATTGGTTACTTGCGTACTGACCGTACTGTTAACATGATCCGCGAGACCAGCACCATCCGACAACGGCACGATATATGTAAGGTTTCCGTGGACAACATAGTTTTGAGATGATGGTTTTAGTATTTTCTTATCGCAGATCAGCATTTTTAGAGTGTCCATTACTTTTAGTTTACCGGAGAATTTAAATTGCAATGAATTGTTGTACGTAAAATCCTGCAATGTTAATATGTCGTTAACATTAAGCAGTGTAAAACTAGAGTTATCAAGATTTTCCACATATGTCTTAAAAAAAGTCGTATTAATATTCTGAATAAACTTGTTAAGTACATATCTACCGTTCCAGTATGGGACCGTCATAAGAATCAAATTGGTTTTTGATGTAATCTCAATTAGGCGATGAGGCAAATCACTATCTATATTGCGCCCATTAAGGGCATCTGTTAGTCCCCCTTGAACAATCACAAAATCCTTGTCGGTAAAATGACTGGTGAGGTTAAAAATCTCTGAGGTAACCTCTTTAAAATTAGCATTAGGCTTAACAATAGCAGTAACCTCAAACTTATTATCTAACTTCTCTGACAACGTCGAAGACATGTTGCAAATCAAATTGTCACCAAGTATAAGTATTTTATTTTTTGGAGTAGGTTCCTTTCTTACTTCGATCTTTTTATACTCACATTCAGAAGCTGGAGTATTCATCCTTTCATGATCCTGGTCTTTGTTACATGTAACATTACCCCTTGCTCTTACAGATTTTTTAAGGTTCTGATGTGATGCTCGCTTTAATTTTGTGTTTTGTACAAGAAGAATATTCAACTTTCGTTGTAAACTCTTTATTTGTTCTAGGAGTCCAAAGTACAATTTGTTTTTCCTACGTAAAGTCGCAAAATTTTCAGGTGTAGTACGTCGATAGTTTTTATGAGTTGGCACAAACTTTTCCTCAGATTTAGAACGTCGATGGGTATGGGTAATTTCATTGCCCGACAGATAGCTAGAGTTTAACTGGGACTTTAACTTACCAAGTAGTTCAGTTTTTTTGCCAACGCATTTGATATTTCTTTTCTTCAATTCTGCTCTTATCTCGTTTAACTTTAGATCACATATTTTTCTCTTCGCGTCAGCCGACATTTTTTAAAGATTTCTGTCAATTATTTTTAAAAGTTAATTAAACAATAGGCACCAATACATGTTTCAAAACAGATATAATAACTAACAAATTAAAATTGTCATTGCAGTACATAAT
Organism: Pissodes strobi; assembly: GCA_016904865.1. Taxonomy (NCBI): domain Eukaryota; kingdom Metazoa; phylum Arthropoda; class Insecta; order Coleoptera; family Curculionidae; genus Pissodes; species Pissodes strobi. Next base: position 49,129 of record MU189199.1, on the reverse strand, counting down.
ATGACTGTCTAAAAAAATGCGTTTCAATTGCCGAAACAGTTCACAAAACACTAGAGCACAACACACACGTGTTAGTTATTATGGCCATGAACTTTATATTGGCAGCGTTATTAGGAACATGTCGCAAAACGATTCTATCGAGCTTCTTTGTTCATGCAAAGCAATAGGTGTTACTAACTAGAATTCAAATCCGGAAAATAGGATGGTTTGCTACAATATTTGAAATCCGCTTTTTAATATAATCTAGACTAGACGAAAGAGTTTTATTATCGCATATTTATAAGAGTGGCTTTTTCCTATCTATTCGCGTTTTAAATAATAAATATGAAATAATATATTTCTTATAACAATTTAGAATATTATTCAATATTATTTCATTGAGAATATATATAACAGGAAATTATAAAACTTAAATTTGAAAATAGTTGCCCGAATAGCTATTCTTACACCTACTGTTGGCCCACAAAAAGGTTCAAATTTCTTTCGGCTTTACTCTCACTAAATTATACCATTCATCTGCATATGATAATATTTCAAAAAGGATTTACGAGGTGACATCCAGTAGGTACACGGTAGCAAAAGAATGTAAGCGACAGTTGGTAGGTAGTCGTCGAAAATATATGAACTGTCTCTATTATTTATGTTAGGAAGTCTGGCCTGTAAAATACTAATGACTGACAAAAGGATTTAGGTTTTAAAATTTTTCGGGTTGAAATTATTTTTAAACGACTGTCATCTGGTAGGTTATCTTTGTATTATCAAAGAAAATGTTAAACATTTTCTTTGGTATTATCTACCAAATATAGAGTTTTTTGATGGATTATAATAATAGTGATTATTATGACATTTACGACTATTAAAACTAAGAAGCAAAAATTTACATTAGTTAATGTCAAAGGAAAGTAAATCATTTATGACTATTGTCAGATAGTCAAAATTGAATTTCTGTCGTTTTTTAGACATGTAGGAATTAAAACTGTAGTAAGTTTTCACACGGGTTTGACGATTGACTGAAAAATTGGTAACTAAATTGCTTGACATAAATAACGCATGAAGAGAATTTTTAATTAAAATAAAAAAATTGGTATTTTAATTACGCCACAAGATATCAAGGTGCGGTCTCCAGTGTATTCGTTTACATCATCCTCAGGGTATGTGATTGCATATGCAAATGATAAATAATGTGTACAGGATGAGAAATGAAATCTTTGCATCATGCTTAACTCATTATGTTGGATGGGATGCATAAAACGCAACACCAAATACATATATGACACCCAAGCTTCTACGTATCTTTATAACTGCCTTGTTGGCAGCATCACGAAATACTGCTCTGGATTTGAACACCAAATTACATCGTCCTTTAAAATTGACTTGAGAGGATAATCCAAACTAATCCAAACATTTTTTATGGTAGTGGCACACACACTAAAGGGAGATCCAATGGCGCTCGACGAGCGGTGTGTGTGCGAAGATGTTGATTGACACAATTCTTGAATAGTTGTAGGTTGTAATTAGGGGGAAACAGATGTCCTGGGGGTGAGTTCCACAGTGACGCAGTGCGCCAGACAAAGGAGTTCTTCTAAAGCGATGTTCTAGGTGTTTCCAGCTGTACAACGAACTGGTGCATCCTTGCTATCTGCCGTGACTGTCTGACAGGCGTTGCCCGGAGTGGGATGAGGCCGGCCAGATTCTGGGAACATCTGCCGTGAAAGTATCTGTAAAACAAGGACATCTCGGCCACATGTCTGCGGTGTTCCAGATTCCGGGTCAACTCCGGGTCGCTGACGAGACTCACAGCTCTTTTCTGAATAGAATTTAGCAGCTTTAGGGTGTGCGTTGGTCCGGCACCCCAGATGTGTGAGCAATATTCTAAACACGGTCTTATTTCCGCTTTGTAGAGCAAGAGCAACTGCTGCGGTGTATACAGTTTTTATTGCGAAATAGCGCACCAAGCTTCTGGGAGGCTGATTTTGCGATGTTAGCAACATGGTCATGCCATGACATATTGCTGTTGACCGAGACACCTAGCAGTCCGATTGACGAGGAAGAAGGAATGGTCGATCCTGCCATAATGATGTCAGGGCACGCCGTATTGGCCCTCTTGGTAAACGTGGCTGCTTGGGTCTTTGCTGCACTGAACTGGACCAAATTTCGGTCGCCCCAAGTTTGAACCTTTTCCAGGTCTTGACTAATTGCTGTAATCTGCTCCTGCCTGCGGTAATAAGTCTCAGTCACTAGTAAAGGATTTTCTGATCTAAATTGGGAAACAAGGGTACTGTCATCTGCAAAACTGTAAACAGGATTATTCGTTTCGGTCAGCATGTCATTAATATAGATGAGGAACAGAGTTGGTGTAAGTATTTAATTATATTACCTCTACAGGTTTTCTGAAATCTGGAAATTGTAAGGGGGTGCCTTGAAAGGCCACGGCACTTAGGCTTTATTGGAGTGCATCCTACCTAGGTCAACCAATCCGTCTAGGCCATCCCAGTGTTGTAAAAATGGCGGCGATGTTGCCCGAGGAGGCTCTTCTGAGAAAAGCCATAGCTGGCCATCATTCTCCCAAAATGGATTCTCTTAGTTTCGAAACAGCATCGCAATCGCAGAGTAGATGCTCTACTGTTTCGTCCTCCTCTGCATAGAGGTGTTACACACAGTCTCATTGTGTAGAGAAGTTTCCTTACCTAGCAGTGTTCAGTCAGAATCTCCCCGTGAGGCGTAGGTTCTTCCTTGACATACCCAGGTATGCCTTTGCTGCAGACTTATTGGGGTAGCTCAGTAGCTGGCCACTCGACAGTTAGTTGTTTCGTCCCATCTTGCCCTAAAGTCTTCATGGGTGATCTTTTTATCATATGTAAGTATCAACGTCGCGATAGGTAGATTTAAAGGGCTAATCCCCATATTGTTTGAACCGGCCAATTTATCCGCTAATTTGTTACCTTTGCACCATGCATGTCCTATAACCCAGCACACAAAAATTGTGTTTTTGCGGGCGAAATTATCCAGTGAATTATGGTATTTTAGTACTGACCTGGCTGTAAATCTGTAACTTTTCAGGGCCAGTAGTGCGTGTCTACTGCCCGTGTAGTTTGGGTTAATAGCCTTGTCCTCAGTATTCCTGCGAACGGTCTCTTTTGCGGCTATGGATATAGCAGCAAATTCAGACCGAACTATGCTTGCGAGTTCCTTCGTAAACAATTTGAGATCAATTGACAAGCTTCGAGAGTAAATTCCTGTATTTTTGAGCCATACACGAAAATGTTAACCACACCTTCGGCTATACATCATATAGTGTGTCGAAGGCAAACTTGGGAGGTATGCTGTTTGCGCTTACCTGCAGTAGTGCGAGTCCTGAGACTGCCCTTTCCCACGGGTGGCGTCTAGTCTCTCCACATTATACGCTGGGTTGCATACTAAGGACTCTGAGCCTTAGCAGTGTAGTCAGAGATACCTCCTATAGATAAATATCTAGGGGCGGTAAGCACAACATTACTTCCATTTGAGGTTGTTCTCACAGCTCAAGTACCTCTCTAGACTTAAGCATTGTCGTCTCTTGTTGACTCTTGGGCTTCCAAACTACGGCTCCATACGCCATCATGGGTCTTATGATGGCATTATTGATCCATATTACAACCCTGGTTTCATATTCTGCGGCACTGTTCATAAGCAATGTATGCCTTCTTCAGTCTTCTTTTTAGATGAAGATTCCAGGTTAATTTAGCATCGAAGGTGACACCATGGTATTTTACCTCAGACCCAAAATTTTATTATTGTGTATTAAGGAGGGTCGGAGGCCGTAGTGGCTCCGTCCTCCTTTTCCTGGTGAAGAGCTTCATCTTCGTCTTCCTGGGGTGTAGGGAATGCTCCCTACACCACTCTTCGACTAAACGAAGGGCACTCTGCCCACGATTGCACAGAACTCCTTCAAACTTTCCATTGAGCAGTATCGTAAGATTGTCTGCATATGCATTGGTGTAGAATCTATTTTAGTTGAGGCAATGCAAAAGGCTGTCGAGAACAAGGTTCCCTAGCAGTGGCGCCAAAAAGCCTCCCTGCGCGTTGCCTCTGATAACGGTGACTCTCACTACAGTGTCTCTCATCTTTAATTTGCACGCGTCGCTTTGAGAACATGTTGAAAAGTCAGCCACTGACAAAAGTGGTTTATCGATCTCCAGGTCTCATATACGAGACTAGACTGAGCTGTTCTGTGAAATGAAAAGTCTCGAATATCACCAAATAGTCGCTCTTCTTATGTTTTTGTATGAGCTTTTTAGCAACCTCATAAACTGTGCGGATAGCTGGTTTACTGGAGGTGGTTTCACCACTACTGGTCCCTGCAAAGTGAATAAGGTAGCAGTGGCATGCAACTGCATTAATTTTTTTTTGGACTGTGGCATTTTTAATTGATTGATTGATTGAAGTAATGGTCCTTTTCATATGTATGTCCATAGAAATTAAGTCAAAAAAACGTAAAATTGCAGATCTAAGATGGCAAAAGGTGAACACTGAAATAAAGTAAAATAGTAAAGGATTGAGGACCTGATTAACTGTATCAAGATCACAAGCAAAATATAAAACATAAGGCACAATGATGTTACAAGAAGCAAGAAGCACATATCCGTGGTGCCGGGGAAAAAGGAGATAAGTCGATTATTAAGAATGTTCAGGAAAATAACTTAAAGTTTGCTTACAAACTACAAATCAGGTTTAATACTTATGATACTCAAATATTCGGACTAAAATACAAATACATTCTTCTTTTTATATTTAAGTGACATATTTTTTAAAAAATTGCAATTTCAAAAATATTTAGAAAAAAAAGCACATATCCCTTTTTGAACTTACCAAAAAAAAATACTTATCTCATTATTCACATTTTAAGCCATGCTATTAAAAATAAAAATCAAACTTTACTAAACGAAAACTTTATTATTCTTAGCTAGCATTGGTGTATCCAGGATTTTTGTTTGGGGGGGCTGCAATAGAAAAAGCCTAATATAGCAAAACACATTTTTTCTTTATTTTTTTTAATGTACATAGACAGGTAAAAAAAAATACTTTAGGGTTGCCTTAGATACTTTAGGGTCGATAAAATTGAGAACCATTTTAATTACTCTCATCGTCATTAGAAGATACTAGGTCTGGGTGTGTCTCGTTCTCATTATTAGTTGGCAGCGATTGGTAAAAGTCCCAAAATACATTAGAAATCAAGGGTAATAGCTTCAGAAGGTTAGCTTTTTTCTTTTCGGAAATCGGAACTGGGCCAGTATACTGAAGTTCAAGATCGATTAATCTGGGTAGATGTCCCTTCTTTCCAAATGAAACACTTTTGAAATCTTCATTTATGCTTGTCTTGAAAAACATCGTGCCCAAGTTATTTTTATCTAGTTTTAGCTCCCGAACATTGCGCCAATAAAACGGATTTCCTGATTCATCTTTTTTCTTCATTTGTAGTTCCTACTTTAACAGTTTGGCGAAGTCAAAAAAATTCGACTGATCCATTTCGACGACTTTGAAAGGGTGTTTTTTTTTTCAGTACATCGAACCAGTTGGTACCAGTCACGAGGATGGTGAATGGGTGCTTCAGTACGCTTCTTTGTTTTCTCAATTAGTGCGTGGTCTCCATCGCACTCCATATGGGTGTGCCGTGGTACCAAAAACTTGTGCTTTATTACTTTAAGTGTCGGATGGGATTTCAATATACAGAAATACATTGTAACAATATGGGCATTCTTATTTTGTCCCGAACATGAGTCTGAATACAGTGTAATCTCCTCAACGTGACTTGGAAGGCTGTTAAGTAACTGGTATAAGCATGATGCGATTTGATTTGCTCACATGAAGCAGTGAGCCTGATCCGCATCACAGTCATGGATTGTTAAGTTAAATGTCAATAACTGCCTTAAATAAAATGTTATACCAGAGGAAAGATGAGGAGTAGGAAGACATTGCTGAAGATCAAACGTGATGGTTTTCTTCGATCTGTCGTTTTTTGATAATACCTTCTAATTTCGACTCATAATAATCTTCAGCCTCTTTTAAGTGTGAATCTAACGCTTCTTGAAGTTTTGCTATTTCTTCTTGACTAATGGATACGTTAATTTTCATTTTCAGCTTGTCGCATTTACCGCAAGTATCTTTGCTTGGTCTCTTAATCCCAATATTCATAGTATGGAAAATTTCTTTAAACTTGGTACGACTGATAGGAATATGTTCTGGTTCGATCAGGTATTGATTATACAGTTTTGCAATTGTATAATATGGGGGTAAATATTTCTTGTTGCTGTCTCGTCTACTGTAATGACTTTGATATAGAGGAACTTTTAAAATAAAATCGGTAACTTTTTTGATGTCATCATCAGTGTATTTGTTTTTTTGAGGATTTTTTCCTCGAATATCACCTTGGTAAATTCCAGAACAGTTGGAGCTTATTTTTAGGCTGCATAGTTCTAGAAATTTTTTTGTTTCACTTAAGGTTCTACGAAAACATTTCTTGCAAATTTTGTGTTCTATTCCGTGAATTCTGAGGTTATAGGTGTGAGTAAACTGTCTATTTTTACTTTTGCTGCCTGTTTTCTTCTCTTTACAAGAAGCTTTCTTTTGTTTCTTTATCATGCTCTTGACAAACTGTACACGTTTTAGATAGGAGCCACTCCTTAAAAATAATTTCTCTATCTTCATCTTTAAACTTCTCTCTACATTTCATTCGACAAGTGCTTAATGGTTGACACATTCTTTACTTTTTCAGTTTTCCAGATTCTGTGATGTATTCTTCGCCATGGTTTCGTTTCAGCTTTCTTTCCAATTTTTTTGATCTGGTTTTTCCTTTAACGGATTTTCTTTGTTTCCTAACTTTAGGAGTTCCATGGCATTCTTCTTGCAGTGGTGTAGGTCCCTTTCCTCTTTTTGCTAAAGCCGATTGCTTCAGCAAAGATAAGGGAGCATGTTGTTAGAATCTGTATCAGAAGGCAGATATTCATCGTCGTTACTGTCCAAAAGGCTGTCAAAAACTTCTCGAGATTCTTCTGGTATTGAAGGGACGGGACTACTACGTCTTGACAAGGAATCTGAAAATGAAGAGCACGTTATTATTCTCTCTGTTTACGAACTTAGAACTCTGTAGTAGACCACGTAAATAGTGTTTACAAAGACAACAAAAAATCTATTCAAAATGTCTGTCTACGCACAAAACAAAACCGAAGTACCTTATACAACCCGCCAACATAAATGCTATAACCCAGCTGGCTGTTCACATGTTATTTTACCACATCAAAAATCAAAAATAGCTTATACAGACCCTAAAAACGGTAAACCTGGCAACACTACACATTATACATAGTCCAAACAGTTAATAAACCGTTTTTTTTAATATGAAAAAAAAAACATGTTTTATTTTATGCAAAAAAAAATATTAAAAAAAAAGTAAATAAAACAACTTTTTAATCGATTATATTTTCTCTTATATTCGTGTTGATCCGTTATGGGTTTGTAGTATCTTATTATTTAAAGCGCATTATCGATGTTATTATCCATTTTAAAATAAATTCATATAGGCCGAAAACATCGAACATCGCATAAAATCATTGATGTTCCAAAAACATCGATAAACATCGCCCACCCCTAACTGTTTCTTTGAAACTGACTTTGTAAACACTAAAAAAAGGACAATATATTAAGCTTGTCGCGTATTGAAATATAATTTCTTAATAATTTTTAACTATAATCGAATAATGTATTGTTTTTGGAATTTTGAGGTTAGAAAATAAAATGCGTAAATTTAGCTTTAAATTTACTTACCATTCTCATATTCCTGGTTTTTGTGGCACATGGACACAAGCCGCATTCCTCTTGACTCCATAGGTGTTCAATTAAAGCGTTTTTCTATAAATTTTATTACGACGGGCACTTCTTTGAGCAAGGCTTAACACACACTGAATACTGAATTAGATTAAAAGGAGACTAAAGCGACATGTTGATGTAAACAAACAAAAATATTTCGGGCAAAGTGAGATATGTTAACTTACCTCGTTATGACCAAAATTATATAATTTTTAAATTTTGTTCCGAATGAGATAAGTTAACTTGTCTCTAACGGAACGTTCTTTAGGAGATATTTTAACTTACCTCCTTACGAACGCCGGTATCTTACGCGTTTTTGTTCGATCTGACTTATCTTGTTTGGCTCATAGCAAGATTTTGATATATACATCCAAAATCAAGACATATCTCGTTTTGAACAAAAATGGACTTATCTCCTTTTTCCTCGGCATCACGGATATAATGAAACTTAAAAACAGAAATATATTTTAAAAGTCTGTTATTAAGGACCACAAAAGAGGGGATGGTAATTAACTTCTTGAGAAGATGCGTATAAAACGCTCAAAAGAGTCACTAATCCAGCTTGGAAAAGGGGAACACAGAGTACACGAGATATTTACTAAATATCTGTGCAAACAAATGAGGTAATGGCCTAAACATCAACAGAGCTACGACGAGATAGATGTTTTTCAGCTGAATGCTTGTACTGCACTTCGTCACCCTCAACCTACAACTCAGCCTAAATTTTCCTACCGACAGGGAGGAGAAGAGTGTTTCACCAACACTACCTACTTCCTTACTTAATAAAAAAATGAGACGATATTTTGATTTTATAAAATTGGTATTTTTGGGAAATACAGAGTCATCAATCCTGAAGTACCGATTACAATAAGCAAGATGCCAAGATTATTCATGGCACACACGTAAATCGTAAATTTTTCCTCATTTTCAAAAGCATCTATTTTAACTTAAAAAAATCCTATTCCATGAAGACGGTTCTGTATCGGGGACGCCAATCAAGAAGAATAAATCCTGAAAGTATAACAAGATATCGGGGGAGAAGCGTTCAAAAAGAAATTTGTCAGTCTGCGGCGAAATTGCATTTTTACTCACACGTAACTTCTTTTGGATTTGGGGATTATCCTTTGCCAGTTTGATGTCGCTCCTTTACAAGCCTAATTCCTTTTTAATTTCCGTATTACAATTTGTTGTGTAAAAACCAAATAGGGTTCGTTATATGTGAAAAGTTTAATACATGAAATTTTTCCCTAAGTGTTTAGGCGACATTTGGGCGAGGTTAAGTGACACACAATATAATCAGAGAAGATAATGGCTTTGAAATTATTATTTTATTTGATAACGCTGGCTTATTTACCTGGTTTATGTGGGAAATGTTGTAGTTATTAACGACTAGAAGTTGCCACCGGCACAACAAACTTGTTCTTGCAGTTTATAAGTTATGGCTCGCCATAAGTCATTCATTACAAGATAAGAGCATGGTGTTAAAAGCAAGATCAATGATGTTCCTCTCATAAACTCGATTTCTTCCATATCATTAATTAATATTAATTAATATTTTCCAGGTTGATGCTATGTCATTTCAGCTAATATTTACGGCCATAGGAATGGACATAATAATCGATTTATGGCTTATTTATTAATAAGCTTCTACGGATTACCTGTAAATCTAAAGATGGAGAATTCGGTTTTCAAATCGGCTGATCATTAGAATTTAAAGATCCTTTACAGGCGTAGCCGACTATATCAAAATCGGCTTCTCCTATTGGTCGATCCATCTCGTATTACAATATGTCTTCGTGATGCAATCAATTTCTCACAAGAGTTCTCGTGGTGGAGAGGTTTAGATTGTTGGGTCTCACCTGGAAAACACGGGTTCGAACCCCGTTGCTTTTTTTTATTTTTTTTTAAAGATTATGTTTCTAAACAGCTTTTTTTCTTGATTTTGGGTATGTCTTGGGTTAGATTGGGTTAGCACCTGGTTAGCTTCATTTTCATGAGCCCCCGTAGCGAGCGAAGCGAGCGGAGGGCCATGCGGATCGACCAATAGGAGAAGCCGATTTTGATATAGTCGGCTACGCCTGTAAAGGATCTTAAAATGCTGATCATTAATTAATTTATAGTAAATTGGCCAACAAAAAATTGGAAAAATAATTTTTAGTACCATTTTTAAATTCAAACTCTTTTGGATGCTGTTTACGAAGTTTGAAAGCTGTTTTGTTGACATTAAGCTGCAAGAAGTGATTTTCCAGTAGAGTTGACAATGTCATGATATATAGGCTGATCAGTAAAGTAATGCAAAACACAAAAAGTTTGTGAGTGTGCCATTTCGGCCATAATTTTTTTACACGTTACAATATGGTACCCTTACCAAGGCAATATCAATATCCCTAGGCATCTTCGCTAAATTTTTGGATTTATGCCTTTAGCATTAGATACAGTACTAAACATAAAATTTGGCAATATAATTTTTTAAATGCTATAGACTACAAGCAAGTGAACGGATTTTGACGAGCTTTTCAGATTTTCGAATCTCATCTTTGGTAAATTTTCTATGATCTTAGGGTTCGGTGTTTTCACATTATAAAGGGCCAACGCCAACACGAAATTAAGCGCAGGTAATATGGAACTGTTTAAAGCATAGTAACTGATTGGGTTGGAGGCGCTATATATGAGGCGGTGAAAGGCATAGTGGGTTTTTTATGTTTGACACACACAAAAGGAAGATCCTATAGCACTCAACGAGCGATGTGCGGGTTGGACTTGAAGCGCTATAGGTTGGTATTTTCGGGAAAGGCGTTACTCAAAAGTCCATTCCAGAGCGAGGCAGAAGTCCTGCAACAGCGATGCCGTAGGTGCTCGCAATTGAATCGTATATTGATGAGCAGCTTGTGTCTGATGGGTGTTGCTGTTTGGCACAACTCTGGGCAGAATCGAAAGTGCCAGCTCGTTCGAACACCTTCCATAGTAGTATAGTAAAGAGAGAGGTCCGCCACATTTCTTCGATTCAAGGCTATCAAGGTCTTTAGTCAACTCTGGGTCCACAAGACGTTCTCCTCTGTATGGAATCCAATATCTTAGGCAAATATTTAGGTGCCGAGCTCCACGCATGGGAACACTGTTCCAGAGATGGTCTTATCTGAGCCCTATAGAGCAGTAAGAGTTGATGAGGTGTATACAACTACTTTGCTCTATAGAGTCCTACTAGGTTTTGTGCTGCTGCCTTGGTGGTTTTGGTGACGTGCTTACGCCCGGACATGTTGTTTTCTGCGTTGATGCCCAGCAAGCTTATAGATGAGGCCAGAGCAGTGTTTGTCCTGCCATTAATAAGTCAGGTCCTGCGTTGTTTGTTTTTTTTTGGGAAGATAGCTGCTTGAGTCCTTCCTGCGTTAAACTGGACATTGTTTTCCTAACACCCATTTCACGATGGCTTTCATATTCTTATTGATGGCAGCAAGTTGATTTTCTTGGAAACGAGTTGCGCTCATTGGTGTCCGCGACATGAATGAGGCTATAAGAGCGCTGTCGTCTGCAAAGCTGTAAATAAATAGAATTGTTTATCCTGTGTAAGAGATCGTTCATTTACAGCAGGAATAGTTTGGGAGATAATATACACACTTGAGGATCTTCGGCAGTGCATCAATACCAACTCGGATACTTCGATCCCTTAAGAAATTGGAAAGCCATAGAAGCAGTGCTGGTGGTAGTCCGTATGCTGTCAATTTGCTTAACAATCCATCATGCCACACCCTATCGAATGCTTTGGATATGTCAAGAGCCACTGCACGAGATTCGCCGTAGTTCTCGATGGCTTTGGTCCACAGGTAGCTCACGTAAGTTAGTAGATCTTTCGTTGATCTGTGCTTGCGGATCGCTTATGATGCTTGATGATTCGAAATATTTTAATAGCTATTCATTGATCAGTTTATCCATTACTTTGGACATGATGGGAACTAAGGCAATTGAATAGTAGTTATTCGGAATCATTTTTACCTTCCTTCGGGATTGGTTCCACCTGAGCGCATTTCCAGCTAGAAGGAGGCAGGAAAGCCTGCAGTGCAGCTATTTAAAAAAGCTTTCCCAATCAGAAAAATCAAGAGAAAGAATAAAAAATCGTGGTTTACCAAAGGCCTTAAAGAATCATCAAAAAATTTACGATAACTTCATTATATAAGAAAATTTACAAATAGTATGGCATTTTATTCTAATTTTAATAAATATAGGTTATTATATAGAAAGCTCATAAGGGAGGCCAAAATTTTATATTACCGAAATCGTTTTATATATTCGACAAACAGACAAAAAGAGAGTTGGTCTATTGTAAATGACATACGTGCAAATAATAATCCATCTTCTAAAATCATTGAAACCGATTTAGTGCCAGACTTAATCAATGAATTTTACTGCTCTATAGCACAAGACCTTACAAAGGATATTATTCAAAATTCCAATCCTGTTGAAAACTTGAAAAGCAACGCAAAGGTTGATAATTCTTTTTTCTTTGTGCCGACAGATCTGACTGAGTTAAAAGAGGTAATGTCAGGTGTTAAAAATAAGAAGAGTTCTGGGGATGATGGTTAGAGCATTGAAAATTTTTCAGGGGCTGCCAGATACGGTTCTTCAGATCTTAGCATTTGCAATCAATTACCCTTGGGAATCAGGAGTTTTCCCTGATTGCCTTAAGCTGGCAAAGGTCATACCTCTTCATAAAGGTGGTGACTTAGAGGATCCATCTAATTTTCACTATTATCCAGTCTCTCAAAAATTATTGAGAAATTCATAAAAAAACGAATGTCCTCCTTCTTGGATAGGCACAGGGTGTTATGCTGTCAACAATTTGGGTTTCAACCAAACTGCAACACAAATGATGCTATCTTTGGATTTTTGGAGGGCCTATATTTGGGTATTAATAATGGGGAGGCTGCTGCAGCGGTTTTCTGTGATCTTTCGAAAGCATTTGATTGTGTAAATCATGGAATTCTGCTGCAGAAGCTTTCTCATTATGGGTTTAGGGGAGTAGCCTTGGCATGGCTGAAGTCTTATCTATAAAATCGGAAACAAAAAGTTAGCATTAATTCCACCGAATCTGATGTCTTAGTAAATTCCTGGGATGTCCCTCAGGGCTCTGTCCTGAGGCCCTTACTGTTTTTGATTTTCATAAACGACTTGGCCTCCTTGGACATTACGTTGTTTGCAGATGACACCACAATCTTGTGGCACTGCAAAGATCATTACAGCTTGCAGGACACAGTTTTATCGGATATCATGAAGATGACATCTTGGTGCAATGCTAATCTTCTTGTACTTAACTTTGCCAAAACCAATATTGTGTCCTTTAGATCAGACCGACTTTTTAATATTTCTCTCAACAATATTTCTATTGCGAATAGACCTGAATCAAAGTTTCTAGGTTTAATTGTTGACGACAAGCTGGGTTTTGAGGGACATGTTGTTGCACTTGGCAAAAAGATTTCTTCTGGTTGCTATGCAGTCAGAGTTACTGCTGGTGAGCTGGGAAAGTCCATGGGAAAAAATATTTATTATGTCCTTGTGGAATCTAGGATGAGATATGGAATTTGCTTCTGGGGATCGTGTAGCCAGTATCTGTTTAATTCAATATTTTTAATTCAAAAACGTGCTATTAGATATTTATGTGGTGCTAGTAGTAGAGATTCTTGTCGACCTCTATTTAAAGAGGAAAGAATTTTAACCGTGTGTTGTTTTGTTTATTGTAGAAACAGCATCACTTATTCACAAAAATCGTGAAAAACTGAACAGTAGCCATAGTACCCATACAACAAGGCAAATACACAATTTACCTCTTCCCATTCCCCACTCATCTTTAGTGAAGAGATCTGTAATCTATGAAAGTATAAAGGTATATAACCACATTCCAAATAGTTTAAAGCACTTTCATTTAAAACGTTTTAAACGAGAAGTTCAGGCATTGCTGGTTGGTAAGGCTTACTATACACTTGACGAATTTTACAGTGATGCATATTAATTCTTCAATCCAATAATTGTTCTTTACTGACGAGGATCTATGTGCTATTAACGTATGTATAAATACTTGCTTGTTTGTTAAGAAAATAGTTTATCCCCGATTTTCTTTTTTTGTTTTTTTGTGTTTTTTTTTCTTTTCATCCTCTTAGAGTTTTAAATTTTTACATTATATAAATATGTTTTTACTTAGTTTAAGACTTCAGTAATTGTTTATTGGTAGGATTGATAACCTTTGTGTAGGCATCTCTTCTTGGAATTGACTACTTACTTATTTAATATGTTTCCTATTGGTTATTATTATATATTTTGCTTTATCGACGAGATTTATATCTTTTGATAATAAAGCTTTTTTTGACTTTGACTCTTTTTGATAGTGGAGCTGTAATGCAAGCCTAATTAATGTCATTTCAAGAAACGGAGGGATTTGATAGAACAGTTTATATACTTAAATCCAGAATTATTAAAACTTAGCAACACGTAATAATTGCTATATTGGAGTATATTATTGCAAGTTATTGTTTAGCGTCTAATGAAATTTGGAATGGCATGTGGTAGGTACTTTACACGGTACTAACTAATTAACTTACACCACTTTTCCTTTAAGTTCGGGTTAGATTTTATGTAGATAAAGGGAACAAAAATGAAAATTTGTTATGAAAAATATATTTGTTAAAGCTTTCCGAATTTTTCCATTTAAGGTTATTGTTGAACATCATCATTATCTTCACCCTCTATCGGTGGTCCCAAGTCTCCATTGTTTAGTTATGAGATTGTTGAGGTACGCATAGTGGACTGATGGAATAAGGTATCCCTTTTCTTTATATCTGTGACTGATCTAGGCTGATCTAGGTTGTAAAAGCAATCATGGTTTATGATTTTCAAAAGCATTGCCTTTGCTCATTTATTCCATGGCATAAACAGGAGAAGGGACTAGGAATAATCTTCATTAAGAGTTTCTTTGTAAAATAAAACGAAGGGTTAGTTCGGGTTAGAGGAGTTAATTTCTCAAGCATCTTCAACCATGTTACTGGCTGTTTTCTTTTCTTTTGGTGATAATCTTCTCAAGACTTGATACGCTCTTGAAATCCGAGACATCTTTATTACGTGGAATTCTTTCACCTTTCGATATTGCAAAATTAATGTGTGCCAATCGTCTAGTACAATACAATAATGCTCATTCCTCTAAAGTAGCTCTTTAGAGAACCAAGGTCTGAACTGTTGAACAGATAGGAGTGCTCCTTATGAATTTGTAATCTATTATTACAACCCTATTCGTGCCACATTGAATCAGCTTCATCAGAGAGAGGGTAAAGTTTCAAATTCTGTTTGGTTCTATGCAAGTATCGCTATAAAGTCCTATACGTGTTTACCCTTAAAACTTCTTGATTCAAACTACGAGAAACCAAAATCATCTTAGACGAACATGAATGCTAAAACGTTCAAAAGTTCACGGCATCCATCAATATAGGCAAACATATTCCATTTGTAATAAGCAACAGACTTGGTGATTTTTGGGGAAACAAGAATATTTTTTAAATCAAACGAAAACACAAAAAAGGATCATCATTTTTGAACTTTTCCACATCAGAGCACATTGCTTTATAGCAAAATATAGCGATTTTGAAAGCATCGCATTTACTATAGGTGTCTGAGTGAGGAATATCAAAATACAGGTTGAACTCAATAAAATTTTAAAGATCCGACCATAGAAGTGCTCACAATGAGGCATTTGATTTTACTCTTCACACAACTCCTTGTATATCTTATGCATAAGAGAAATATTGAGGTCAGAAGAGAGATATCGCCGGTTAGAGTTCTTGATACGGCAGCACCTAGCGCTACCCCTCCCAAAATATCGGCAATAACTTAAGTTGGTTTAGGCCTTTGAGCTTTTTTCGAAAAAGATGAGCTTGCTGTACCACACTATATCGTAAGATATTTAAATTTATGTACTTCAATTGAATGAAAATGTTCTGTACATTTAAAAAAAGGGTTAATATTCGTCGCTGCGACACTTCCTTGGGTGCACTTCCTATATGAAATAATAGTACAATGCCAGACCGTTTAGAGCCAGGATGTCACCTTACAAATCCCTCTTAATATATAACCGTATGCAGATGAATAGTAGCGCACTCAGAAAAAGAAAAAGTGAACCCTTTTTAACATACGATATGCATCACAATAGACAAGACATTACCATAGGGTTGTCGACCTGGCGTAGAAAAAAATCAAGGGCAGAAAGGGTTAAAACTGCCGGTCAGGTAAAAAACGAAACAGATGGGGTTTAATTTTTTTTACAGAACTTGATCGACTTCACGCACAATGCTGGATAATGAATAGGCCGTTTTTTGTCGTTTTCTTCGCTGCTGATAGCTTTTCAGGGGCAAGGCAGGATATTTGAAATACATCATAGGGCACAGGGCGGGCTTCTGTATTAAGTACCCAATATTTTACTGATAAGTTGCTAGACCGCTTGCGTTTCTCTTTTATAATATATCCGGTTTTATTAAATGTGCTGTTTATGGAATATGCGCAGAATTGTTCAACCTCTAGGTCCTGGCTGGATGCAAATTTGATGTGGTAGAGCAATAGATACAAGCTCTAGTAAGAAAATAAGTTGAACCGAGAATGCTTTTTCATTATAACTGATATTCGCTGAAGACGATCTTTTAAAGAACTTTACATGCTTAAAATCCAAACGACTTAAGTTTAAGAAAAATAATTTAGAGTTTCGAGCAATAATTAAGCATAAATCTGTAGGGAACTATATAATCCTTTATACACCGTAGAACATGTTATCCGCAAGAAGGTACTTTGCGGTTAGATGGAGAAAAATGCCATCGACCAACTTGAATTCATTGTATGGATTAGTAAACGTGCAAGCGGAAATTGAACTTAAATTTCGGGACTTTAATCTCCACAAGAAAATTTAAAGTCTGATATGTTTTTTCTCATAGCAAGTACGAGTAGTCAAATTCAAATTCAAATTCAAATTCTTTTATTAACGCATATAGCATTTAAATATAAAAATACAAAATATAAAGAGAGTAGTCTAAAATCTTAAACACTATACATTTACAAAAAAGACTATCTACCACTGCACTGCTTTTCTCACCTTTCTTTGGAAAACCCTAGAGCTGTCATTAAAAGAGTCAATTTCATCGCACTTCTGCACTACACTGTTTGCTCTCATACACATACAGGTTATAGGTGAATTCACACTATAATTAGTCCTATGGAAAGGAATATGAAACAGTGTTTTGTTTCTTGACTCCCTTAACGGTATATGAAAACCAACCAGTGCAAGAAGATCAGGTGTGTTAATTTGATTATTAATTATTTTGTAAAGTGTGCAAATATCAAACATAACTCTTCTAGATACGAGTGGAGTTAAATTTAATAGAGTCATCAGGTCATGACAATTAATGTCTTCATAAGGAATGCCAAGTTTGAGCCCTATTCTTTTAAGAAATTTTGTTTGAATTCTTTCTATACTATCTCTGTGCACAGCATAGCAAGGTTGCCAAACAGAGCTAGCATATTCAAGTAAGGATCTCACTAAAGCACAATAGACATCCCTCATAATAAAAACATCATTGACCTCTCTAAGACTTCTAAAAATAAAGCCCAAAAGACGCATAGGTCTTGATGTTATTTTCTCAATATGAGACACAAAGGTTAATTCACTGTGAAGCCATACTCCTAAATCCTTCACTAGATTTGTTCTCTGTAAATTTGTATTATTTAGTGAGTACTCATAAACCAATGGGTTCTTAATTTTACAGAAGGTTATAACTTTACACTTATCAGTATTGAGCTTTAAATTATTGACATTGCACCAATGAGAAAACTTATTTAGGTCTTCCTGCAATGCAAGGCAATCACCCCCATTTCTAATAATTTTAAAAATGTTCAAATCATCTGGAAAGCCAAGAAAAAGACAATTAACAAAAATATCCTTAATGTCATTTACAAAAATATTGAACAGAAGTGAAGACAAATGACCCCCCTGGGCAACACCTGATGTAACATTTATTTCTGAAGATAAATGTTTTTTGATCTTAACCACTTGATATCTATTTTTTGCATTACTCTCAAGCTATTTAAGTAGGGTGCCATGTATACCAATTGACCTCGGCTTGCTTACTAAGATTCCATGATCAACTCTGTCGAACGCCTTTGAAAAATCAGTGTAGATAGCGTCCACTTGATATTTATTCTCAAAGGCATCCAACAGAGTGTGCTCATAGGTCAGGAGGTTAGAAACAGTTGATTTGCCCTTAGTAAAACCATGTTGCTCATTAATAATGATATTTTTGACACACGGAGACAGCTTGTCATAAATTATTGACTCAAAAACCCTGGCAATAACTGAGATCTTGGAGATGGCTCTATAATTTTTGATATCTGACTTATGACTTTAAAGACCGGTGTTACATATGATCTCTTCCAAACAGTAGGAAAAATACCTGTGACAAGAGACAAGTTAAAAATTTTACATTTAACATCAGATAAAACACATTTACAGTTTTGTAACAAAATTACTGGAATTCCATCGGGACCCACTCCTAAATTACTATTCAAAGATTCAATTTTATTAAAAACCTCTATAGAAGATACACTAAAACTACTTACATTAATACACTCATCAGACTTAAAATTTTCATTAATACAGGAGCCCTGATTTTTGGAATAAACAGAAGAAAAATGCTGCTTAAACAGTTCAGTAATGATTTGTGGATCATCTGTTTCAACATCATTAAAACACATGGATTTTGGATATTCAAGATCCCCCTTTTTGGATTTGATAAATTTCCAAAAGGACTTTTTATCATGCAGTTGGCCTTCAAGGGTCTGTATAAAAGCTTGATATGAACTCTTGGATAAAATGAGGCATTGTGATCTTAAATTTGAAAACTTTACATAGCTTTCCTCGGGCTTTAAGGTTTTAAACATCTTATGAGCCATTTTCTTTTCAATTATTAAATTTTTTAATACATAGTTCACCCATTTTGGAAATTTGGGTGTTTTAAATCTGGAAACCGGTGTAAATTGAATAAAAATTTGATCTAAGATTTCATAAAACATACACTACATCATTGATATCGGCACATTCAGATAAAAAGCTCCAGTCAACCAGTGATAGACAGGTACATATATGGTTAAAATCTGCAAACTTATAATTGAGGTAAAAATAATCACACAATGGCGATATGTCAGGGTTATTAATCTTAAAACAACACTCAAATGCACTCATTGAGACCATCTTATACTTCCCGTGCGACGGGACCAACACCAAGTTCGTGTGCAGTAGTAATTTTTCGAAGTAGGGTATGGCATATTTAGGGGCGTGGCACCAAATCCTGATTTTTCTACCATGTGTATACAGATCTAGACAGCTTCATACAAACTTGTAAGCCTGTAAAAATTGGGTTTTGGTATTGTGGATAAACATAATTTGTAGCAGTAATAAATTACAAATTAGCAACACATATTAAATATGTTGGCTAACTCAGCACATTTTATTTAAAAAAAAATCCAAAAATATCACATTTGTGTCCAAATTGTTGGTTAATTTTCTGACTTTTGATCAAGATCATTGTTAACACTGGTTATATCAGATATTTGCGTCAGTTGGCTGGTATTATAAGTATCAATTATTGCATAGCCATTTAAATTTGTGATAATTTAGAGCGTACAGAAAACTAATCCAGTTTTCGAATAAAGATTTATATTTCGTCACAAAAATTCAAGTTATCCAGCTTTTTCCTCCGTACCCAATATATCTCTTCTTCTTTATCTCGTGTTTATTCACTTTGGGCGTAGGTCTCTTTCGTCTCTTGCCACTCTTCCTTGCTTTTAGCTATCCTCATCCACTGTTTGTATATCATCGACCAATTTTTCGGTGGTAGTTTCACATTTCTTTTCGTTATTCTTGATATATACTCTGTGAGTTTTTGAGTCCATCTCACTCTTTAACTTGTCTGGTCACATACCCTGCCCAATTCCATTTCATAGTTGTTATCCCTTCTAAGATGTGTGTAACCTTTGTTCTTCTCCTGATCTCATCATTTCTTATTCTATCTCTCAGTGAGATTCCGAGCATATTTGGTTTCATTATTTATGCGTCGCTTTAAGTTTGTTAGCATTTGTCCTTGTTCATTCCATAGATATTAGTCAGCAGGATACATGGTTTTTAGCTTTACAGGGATTGTGATATTTTTGTGAGAATTCCATTTATTAGGTTCGATTCGTCAATCTTATATACCGTAAAGTTTTTATATATATCCTTTATAATATTAACACGTTCTAGAATCAATCCTTGCATTTTTATGGAACTTAATACAGCTTCTGTTTCTACGGAGTCAAAGGCGTTATGGAAGTCGACGAAGGTCAAATGTATTCTCTGTGCATTTCTGTCAAGGTTTTTGGAATATAATATAGCGTACCTAATAAATTTTGCTCTAAAGCCGGCTTCTTCCACAGGGTGATAGAAATCCAGTTAATATTTTCGAGTAGAGTTTATAGAGGTGGAATAGAAGAAATATAGGTCTATATATAATTCTCCAAACTGGTATCATTTTTAAAGAGAAGAATGACTTCAGAGTTGTACCATTTTTTGGGCATTTTTCCTTTGTGAATACATTATTTGTTCAGTTGCGTCTGATTGCGTCTTCCAAATATTTTCCTTCGAGCTTTAATATTTGTCTGGTGATTTGATCTTCTCCCTGATATTTGTTGTTCTTGATCTGATTCCACCTTTATTTTATCTATTAGTTTTCCTGATCCAATATTTTCAATGTTTTTTCTGTTATAAGTTTGTTTTATAGCTGTGGAGTACAAATTTGTGTCAAATACTTCGAAGTCTTTTTTGTTTTGTAATATTAGGTTTTCTTGATTTCGCATTTTTGTTATTTTTGTGCTTCGCGTTGACAGTTTTGAGCGCATTACTTTAATTTTGTAATTTTGCCTGTTAATTTTCCTTACGATCTTAGTAATGCGATTGATTTCTTACATCTTTGCGTATTTCTTTCTTTAAAGTTTTTTAATACAATATAGTTTTTAAATACATCATACGTTAATGTTCTGAATGTTTTGGTTGAAAATTTATGACTTGAAATGTTTTTATCGCTGTACTATAGGCATACGTTGAAGTAGGAATTTTTTTCAATCCGGCCCTTCATCATGATATATTCTAATTATTCAAGTGTTCAATTAATATTTTACAAGGGTCGTTGGTCAGAGTAATTTCGACAGCTGGTAGGTATTGAATAAATGTTATGCATTAAAAATGCAATTGACGTTAGACATTATGTGTGCTATCCATTAGTAGAGGTGGCAATGCCTCATTCAATAGTAATGATATTAAGCTATTTACTTTTTGTCGTGGGCTATATTAATACTAACTGCAATTATTGATTCAACTAATGCTGGTTAATATTTTGTTAATGAGTAAAATTTATTGGGAAAATACAATATTATAGTGCCTTTAATATTTGAAAAAAGTTGCTCGTACTATCCATAAATCGATTCATTTAGGAAGAAGAAGTTGGGGCATAATTATCAAGTTGCTGTGCCATAGATTTATTGTACGAAAATCATTAATCTATTCATTGAAGTCTAATATAACTAATCAATGATATCTCAAATTATGCAGGTTAAAAATTTTAAGACAATTTGTTGCATTGTTTTAATTGATATCCCAATTATTGCAATAGATATTCGCTACGTGCAGCTGCTGGATGGGGAGGCAATGAACGATCGTGCGCGCCAATAGCAAAAACTTTAAATTTATGTAATATCATTGTTGTTATTATTAGTTGTAAAAATATATATTAAAAAACTGCGTGTAGGTACATTATTGCATGTTTTGCCCCAGAGAAAACGGTATTAACTCTCGGAGTAGTTGTTTCTGCCGATCCAACACGCGGCTTGTCCAGACGATGAAGCATTTTCGGTTCGAGTGACGGCTGATGAATGTCTTCTTTCCGGTAGGTGCATCAGGGTATCAATA
Organism: Pissodes strobi; assembly: GCA_016904865.1. Lineage (NCBI taxonomy): Eukaryota > Metazoa > Arthropoda > Insecta > Coleoptera > Curculionidae > Pissodes > Pissodes strobi. The sequence goes on along the minus strand of MU189199.1, from coordinate 27,273 downwards.
ACATTGACAAATAGTCAGATTCTCGTGAGTGAAAGTCCACACACATTCCTCTGAGGAGTCTCGAAAGGACGAAACTATCGGGGGGAAGATTTTCGAAAGTCTCACTCTTGTTGTGTTTTCATTGCGGACATGGAGCTTGATGTGATTTAAGACATGTCTCCAACCAGGAATTGCGATATTCCTAACATTGCTCTGGGTGCAGCGTGAATAATTATATATATATATATATATATATATTGAAGCGTCGCGCTCCTATGTTTGTCTCATGTTGTGTTTTTAGCAGTTTCCCTCCATTCCTCTCTATCTGCCGTACTTCTAATGCTGTCTTGGAAAGATTTTCCTGTAAACTGCTTCACCTGGTCCAGCCATCGTTTTGGAGAAGGTCCTCTAGGTCGTGTTCCCTCTACTTTCCCTTGGACCATGAGTTTTTCGAGATTGTCATCTTTCCTCCTGTTGACATGTCCAAAATACTTGAGAATCAGTTGTTTGATTTTAGTTGACAATCTGACTTGGATGTGAGGTTCTTCGAGTATGGACATGTTGGTTCTACGCGCTGTCCAGGGAATCCTCAGTAGTCTTCTCCAGACCCACATCTCAAACGCATCCAACTTGGCGATGTCTGTGGCTGTTAAGGTCCAGGATTCTGCTGGATATAGCGCAATTGTAAAAACGAGGGTGTTTACTAATTTGCATTTTGTTGTGGTTGTTATATGCCGATCTTTCCAAATTTTGTTGAGTTTGGTCATGGCCGATTTGGCAAGAGCTATCCTTCTTCTGATTTCTTGACTTGATCCGCCACTTCTGCTGATGTGGGCATCTAGATAGACCATCTCCTCTATGTTCTCGACATCTTGAATACTAGGCGTTTCTTCCATGCTATGCGTGCGATCTATTAGCATAAGTTTCGTTTCTTGACGGTTCAGCTGTAGACCAGACTCCAAGCTCACTCTCTCTACTCGCTCAATAAGACTCGACATTTCCTGCTCATCTTTGGTGATAAGTGTGGTGTCATCAGCGAAGCGGAGATTATCTATCCTTCTGCCACCTATGACAACTCCTCCTTCCCAGCCGTCCAAGGCTTCCCTTATGATATATTCTCCATATACGTTAAACAATAAGGTGACAGAACACAACCTTGCCGTACATCACGTTCCACGTTGAAAGGTTCAGAGGTTCTTTCATCCACCTTCATTAGTGTTATGTTATTGTTATATAATCCTTTTAGGAGGTGAATCAGATGTAGTGGCGTCCCCATCTGCGACAGGACATCCCAAAGTCGCCTCCAGTTGACGCAATCAAAAGCGTTGCTGTAATCCAGGAAACACAAGTATGTAGTTTTGCCATATTCTCTTGTCTTTTCAATGATATGCCGCACATTCATAATCTGGTCTCTCGTAGCCTTTCCTCTCACAAAACCGGCCTGTTCTTGTGGTATTTGTCATTCTAAAAAGTTTCTAAGTCTCTGTAACAGGATCCTGAGCATGACCTTGCTTGGATGAGAAATCAATGCTATAGTTCTATAATTGTTGCATTTTTCACTGGATCCTTTTTTATGCAGCGGTATGAGAGTAGAGGTGCACCAGTCGGTTGGCCAATGTCCTGTCTGCCAAACCCTGTTACAAATTTTCCACAAGAGATCAATACCTTTCGCGGGGAGGTGCTTAAGCATTTCTGCATTTATATCATCTTCTCCTGGACTCTTGTTGTTTTTTAGATGTCGAATCGCATGTTCTACTTCACTTCTTAAGATGTCGGGCTCCTGCTGTATATCCTTGATTGAA
>MU189199.1:14921-25092 GCA_016904865.1 Pissodes strobi | reverse complement strand
CCAGGGTAAGAATGAATCCTCCACAACAATATAGAACATATTTACATACAAGAATATTTTTGCATATCGATAAAAGTGACTTATCTTATTTTTTTTTTGAAATATCGACATTAGCAAGACTCTTTTGAACATAATTCAGACAAGCTGACGACACATGTTACAATAATTTAAAACTTATCGCCAAATCAGGAATATCTCCATACTATTGACAAAGAACTAAGTGACGAAATATGCTTCTTAAATTTTTCCATGAGTATAATCATGCAGTATAGCGAAAATTTGAAAAAATGGTTCAAGATATTGAAGATTGTTGATCCCACTGTGTCAAGAAACGAAGCTAGCTCACGTATAATTCATAAAAGATAAAATTATTTATCAAAATTGGCAAACTGACATTAAAAGAGATATTCTGAAAAATAAATCTCTCTGAATAATATATTGTTGCCTCATTATTCGATATATACTGCATCATTCATCGTCAGCATTTAGTTCGCATTAAAACAGTAAACCAAATCAGGAGCATTTATCTGAATCATAGTTTTTTGAGTATATTTTTTTAAATCCATGAAGAATACAATCGTTTGCTGCTTAATGTAGGGGCTTTGAAAAGTAGCCTATTCAAATAGTTCTTTTTTTAACTTTTAATTTAGTGATATAAAAAACAGAGGTAACCTTACGAGCCAAAATAAATATAGCTTTCATGGCAGATTTGTTTTAAAAGTTATTGAGACAATTCTACAACTTCAAGATGATGAATGGCGTTCAAGCTAAAGGGAAATATTAAATATTTTTATTTATGGCAAAGCTCTTTCTCCGGAAATGAAAATTAGGGTAATGGGAATTTAGCCAGTTTCCAAATTTGTTAATATTGGGTAAACGCAACCAAGATCTGGTCGGCTGTAGTCAGCATTTCGAAGCTGTTCATTTTAAGAGAGGATTAGTGTAAGAAATGGTAGAGTTTAAAGCAAAATACATGAGGAAATAGTATTCAAATTCGACTATCGAGCCCTTCTGACTGCAAAAAGATACCTGCACTTTACCGAGAATTATTGTGCACAAGTTTTAAATCGTACGCCCTTCAGCCTATTCACGGAACGAGGTTTTATTGCAGTTACAAGTTTAATGATAAAACGAAAAAAATAAAAATAAATCTTTATTCTTGTTAAAATTATTCTCCTTTGTGTTAATTTTTTCCATTACTCTTACTAAAAATATTACCTTTAACTCTAATAAAATTAAAATTATTTTATCAATTTTAAGCTTGAAAATTTTATTTTCGTTGCTCGTTTATTGCTCTGTATAATGCACTTATTTGAAAAGAAAAGTTTTTTGCATTGTTCTACTTCTTGCTCATTAAAAATGGGATCTTAAAGGAGTTGCTGTGCATTTAATTTTTTTGAAATTGAGATGGTAAGAAAATAAATCTTAGAAAGAGACCTAAATTGTGTGTTAAAAATACCCGGGACTCTATCGGTACGTATGTCTTTCTCCATTGATTTCCTGCTGAAGTCCGTAAATGGTGATTTTGATGGCTTGGAGGTTCATTGCCAAATGCTTATGTTTTATCGTAATAACGCTTCAAACTCAACTCTTTTTTCCATTCTTATCATTCATGCTGGGTTGCTTGCAATAAAATATCAATGTATGCTTGATGAACAAACAATGAAAATAACAAGTTCATATTGTTTATATTTCCATCAAATGCAAATAAATTAGGCATTTGCTGATTTATTGGAAGGTTTTTACATATTTGCAAAATAGTAATTCGTCTTTGAACAAAAAGTGACTTCTTAAGGTAATAAATAATGATATTTTCTGAAAAATATATATATATTTTTTCGCTTTACATCGTTCCTGAGAAAAATATTCACTATTTGCAACGTATGTAGTATCACAAAAAAATAATTATTATAAAAGGAATAATAATTCTGAATTGAACAGAAGCATTTTTTGCTTGCTTCACAACACGTTTCGAAAGTTGAGATTAAATTTGATTCGTTATTGGAAAATGTCGTCCTATTTATCCCTATGCCACCCTTTGCTTGCTTTCCCTACGTCCTATTTTTGTGCCCCACCTCCTCCTGCATGGCTCCTGCCGCGTTGTTTGGCTAAAGCAGAATTTGAATCCCTTCTGACAATTCAAAAGCCAGTAGCGTATCGTTATAGTGTATCTAAGTGAATATGATAAAATTGCAGGTACTCGATAGACTGGCTATAAAATCCGAGAACGAAAGATCTACATATTTTATATATGAAATATTATTTTTAGGTTGCCGAAGGGGTTTTAGAAATGAACGCATATTTATAAATTTATGATCATTAAAAAAAAGTTTCTTAAAAATTTGCCATTATATATGGAAATAATCTGAAAAAATAATAATAATTGTAACACGCAGAATTTTGTAGCTAAGAGGAACTTTGACAACTTTTAAAGCGTTAAAGGCAGTATCTTTACAACGAGTAACCAGTCTGTTTTCGAGTTATTGCTCAATTTTTCGAACAAATATAACTCAAGGCTTAGATACTGTTTACCCTTTTTATTTTTACTTTCTTGTTTAGTGAAGCCCGGTTTGTAGTAAGCCCTCAGGGCCCACTATGCTCAGCATATGCACATTACAGGACAATTTAATGTAACCCAAACTAAAATACTATAAATTCGAGAAATTTTTGACTAGTTATCTAGACCAAGAAAAAAATAGAAGTGCTATTTTCAGTATTGGTTTTAGTACTAGTAGTAAATATCCCAAACTAATACAATACAACTCAAACTAAAATACTATTTAGTCAGTGAATAAATGTGAAATGCCTTATTTAAATAATTCTCTAAATATTCAGAATTTAGTCCAAATTAATCAAATATAAATTAAACTAAAATATTAATAATTCAACTAGTTTTTGACTAGGTTTACTTAGAGTTAATAAAACACACCGTTATTCAATATTTGTCATAATCCTTCAGAAAAATTCGGAATGTATGGCAGACTAAACCAATGAAACCTAAACTAAAATACTATTAGTTCATTGAACTTGACTAGGTATATTAAGTACAACACCGATGCTGTACCTATTTAAATATTTGCCAAAATATTGCTCAATAATTCAGAAGTATTTGTTTTAATATTTGGGAAAAATTCAGAAAATATCCCAGACTGATTCATTGTAACCTGTACTGGGTTACTGATTTTTTTAATAAAGTGAAACAATCCAATATTTACCTCAATATTTGGAAGAAATTCATTCTATAAGCCAAGTTAACCTTTTGTAATCCAAACTAGAGCAGTATTATTTCAGTGCTTCTTTTTAGTGGAACAGTTCCAGGACAAACAGGAACGGTCGACGATTGGCACAATATTGTGAAGATAGAGGTGTAGATGCTCTAGTACCGGACCAGCCCACATTTCTACCCAGGGGCGCGGGAAGGCCCGAAATCCTGGACATAGCACTTCTCAAAAACGTGCGATTCGACACGGAGATATAAACCATAATGGAAGGGACGTCAGATCACAACCCTATAATGCTGTGCATCAATCTTAGACTGGCAAGAACCAACCTGAGAACGAGGAAAAAGACCAACTGGTTTAGATACCAGAACCTGATTAGAGACAATACCCGAATTGGACGAATAAACAACGCCCAGCAGCTAGACACTGAAGTGGAACATCTGGAAAACAACATCATCCAGGCCTACAACTGTAGCACTGCTGTAGAAGATTTATCCAACACTCGAAGACATGATGATTTCTCTGACGAGATCAGGAACATCATCCGCGAGAATAGGAGACTCAGGCGCGTTTATGCAAGAACCGGCAGAGACAACGACAGAGTCACGCAGAACCAGCACAGCGGCGCTCTGAAAGAAATGCTCAAAGTGCATAGAGACGAATCCTGGTAACGTAAGCTCAGGGATCTGACCCTCGAGAACACAGCCTGGCAGATGCAGAGGGCACTCCGCAATCCCAGGACTCTTATCCCGCCCTTAAGCGGGGCAGGAGGCCTGGTCTATGCGGACGTGGACAAGGCGGAACTACTCGCCGAAACCGTGCAGAACCAAGGCAGGCTAAACGAACATCCTGACGAGAATGAAGAACACCGCGAGGCCGTACAGGAAACAGTCATGCGCCACGAGCAGAGACAAATTCAGCCTAGATGTGATGTTCCGACCTCACCAGCTGAGGTTGCGGGCATCATAAAAGGCAAAGAAAGCACCAGGAGAAGACAAAATAACACACAAAATGCTCAAAAAGCTACCGAGGAAGGCCATAACAGCAACCGTCAACATCATCCAAGCGATGATGAGACTCGGACACTTCCCAGACAGGTGGAAGGAGGCTGAGGTGATAGTGATACCCAAACCGGGTAAGGATAAGACTAATCTTGCAAATTACAGGCCTATCAGCCTCCTCTCAGCTGTTAGCAAGGTGGCGGAAAGGATCATACTAAGAAGACTCAATAATGAATCAACAGAGCAGGACACAATCCCAAGCATCCAGTATGGATTCAGGGAAGGACACTCAGCAGAGCTACTACTGCTCAAGGCAGTAGAACACATCACCAAGGGATTCGACTGCGGGAAAGCGACAGGAGCGATCTTTCTAGACGTAGAAAGAGCGTTCGACAGTGTATGGCATCAGGGGCAGTACTACAAGATGATTGTAGGAGGCTACTCTCCTAGAATGATCAAGATCATCAAAAGCTACCTGACTAACAGAAGATTCCACGTGAGAGTGAAGGACAAGACATCTGGGCCTAGAATGCTTGAGGCAGGAGTACCGCAGGGCTCAGCCCTTGGACCGGCCCTGTACTCAGTATTCACCTATGATATACCACCGATCGAAGATGTGCAGGTATCATTGTATGCTGACGATACAATGAGACAATATACGCATAACAACACCGCGAGGATAAGCACTGTGCTGCAAAGAGCCACAGATGAAATAACTGATTGGATGGTCAAGTGGAAGATCAAAGTCAACGAGAGGAAAACGCAAACCATACTCCCTCAAAGAAGGAGAAAGGCAGCAGGACCACAAATAAGGATCAATAACATCAACATTCCTTGGAGCGACGAAGTCAAGTACCTCGGAGTATACCTGGACCGTGGCCTAACATGGAAAAGGCACATCCGAGCTGCTAAGGACAAAACGAAAAGAGCAATGGCCATGCTAAACCCCCTGATCGGGAGGAATAGCCAAATGGCATTGAAGACAAAACTCATCATGATCAAGTCGATAGCGAGAAGTCAACTGACGTATCGCTCAACAGCCTGGGGATACGCAGCGAAATCAAGCATTAAATTGCTAACGAGTACTGAGAACGTACTAATCAGGAAAGCAGTCGGCGCACCTTGGTTCGTCCGAAATGCTGACCTGCAACGAGACCTACAGTGGCAGCCTTTACCAGACTTTATAGTCGAAAAGGCCAGGCGCGTATTCCTAAAGGCAGAAAACCATGCTGATGAAGAATTGAGAGAAGTGATCAACTATCACCCAGACGACCCAGGGACCAGGAGATGGGCCAAGTACAATAGACCTAGAAGTCTAATTGGATAAACATACAAACACGAGGTGACACATTGTACCAGAGATGCGCGGACCAGTAACCGCAAGTGATGTCTGAGAAGCTTGATGATTAGGACTTAATAGGATTCGATCCCGGAAGTCCTTAACCGACGTGCAGCAGATGATCCCCTAGAGGGGTCCACGCACAAGTCGGCATTACCTGGACGTTTTAGTTGGTATGGTACTGCACCGATTCCAATACTACCCCTCAACCGGGGGGTGTGCATAAGAGAGCATTTTTACCAGATGACAAAAAAAACTTTTTAGTAGGTAGGTATATTGAGTAAAAAAAAACACTTTGGCAATAATTGGCTTAATATTTCAGAAAAAGATCAGAAAATGTTCTAGACTAATTCAGAGTTACTATAGCCGAAACTAAAATGCTAATTAGTCAGTGTATTCTCGACTGAGTATATTAGATATTAAATGAGGACCACTGTGTCTTAATATTCATCTTTGGATTTGAGAAAAAATTTTAAACTAGTCCAATGTAACCTTAACTTGATTAATATTAATTTAATGAATTTTTAACTGCATATCTAAGATGAATGTCTTATGCCGGTCATTATTTTAGTATATTATCGTCATAATTTTTCTGAAAAAATCGGAATGTATGTCAAACTAAACCAATGAAATCTAAACTAAAATACTATTAGTTCAGTGAACTTGACTAGGTATATTAAGTACAACACCGCTGTTGTATCTATTTTAATATTTGCCAAAATATTGCTCAATAGTTCAGAAATATTTGTTTTAATATTTGGGAAAAAATCGGAAAATAATTCAAACTAGTTGATATAATATAACCCAAACTGCAATAATATTATTCTACTATCCTTTTTGTAAGTATTTTTACTCTAAGACGTAGTGTAACATAGTTATACACGAAAACACCATTTTACATGCCTTCACTGCTAAATTAATCGGGAGACAAGCAAATCAAAGGAAATACGATTTGAGCGCAAAGTTATTTTTTTATGGTAGAGGATTCATTTGGAATTCAGAAATAATTCAGTAAAACTGTGACGTATCAATGTTTGGTATCTCTGAATTAAATGGAATTATTCGGAACATCTCATTTGGCTTTTAAATAGACTTTTTGCACCTCCCAGTAGCAAAATTCCCCCCTACAAAAATATTGGGGTTCCAAATATATTCGATAGCTATGCTTGGTCCTTTCAAATAGCATATCAAATAACCACAGATTTTTTTTTTTTAAAACGCTGCCCTCTGACCTTGTTTTTGGGCATTGCCTTGGGTTAGTTTGGGTTTGTGTCTGTCTGGTTGCACCCCCGGAGCGAGCGAAGCGAGCGGAGGGCCATGCGTGAAATGGAATATTTAAACGACAACACTGGGCTGCTGCCAAATGCGCAGGTCGAAAATTTGGCGTACATAGATGTGAGTTGTTGACTGCCGAAGTCTGCGGGCGCCATTATATCTTTGTTTTTGATTTCAGTATTAGGTGTTTTCTAGCTTAGAATTTTATTTCCTAGAAAAAAACGCTAAAAATAATAGATATCCCCACTTTATTGTATATAAAAATACATGTATAAAGCAGATATGCAGAAAGTTTGATAGAAAAATTGCTATTTTCAGTTGCCATAAAGTGTTAAAAACCCCTTTTCACTACTTTTCAATACGAAAACTATATTAAAATTAGGGTGTTGCCAGAATATAAAGAACTGTTTACAGTGTTGCCAAGTTAAAATATACAGTGTGTCATACTTTTCATAAATCCACTCTAATATCTCAGTGATTAATAATGCGATTTTCTTCATATTTAGGTGGTAATTGTATGTTGAAAAAATGAAATATTGGGCATAGTAATAATTTGTTTTTTTCATGGGCGTGCAGAGTTAGGAGGCAAAAAGTGGTCGATTTTTCGGCAAAAGGATATTAGGGCTTATTTTAGATAATTTCACATTTAGATTCAGCATCTTCAAAAACCTCTTAATCCATATTTTCAAAATCTATAAAAACTGATTATGTCAGAAAATAAAAATTAATTTATTGAAACACTTTTAAATTTTTCAAAACTTCTTTATTTAATTGCAATGACAAACTTGAAAATTACTATTTGTTTTTTGTAATTTTTAGGCTTGTGATCGCAATTAAATAAAGAAGTTTTGAGAAATTGAAAAGTGTTTCAATAAATTAATTAATATTTCATTTCTGCCATAATCAGTTTTTCAAATTTTGAAAATATGGATTAAGAGGTTGAAGGTTGAAGATTTTGAATTTAAATATGATAGAAACAATTATCTAAGATAAGCCCGAATATCCTTTTGCCGAAAAATCGACCACCTTTTGCCCCCTAGCTTCGCACGCCAATGAAAAATAAAAATTTTTACTATGCCAAATATTTCATTTTTCCAACATACAATTACCACCCAAATTTGAAGAAAATCGCATTATTAATAACTGAGATATTAGGGCGGATTTGTGAAAAGAACACCATAATTGTTAACAAATACAAAACACCATAAGTAACCAAAACTAACCACTTGTGTGACTTCCAATTTGACATTACTGATAAAATTTGAAAATTGACCCTCTGACCCTGTTGGAAAAATGGTTTCTATTCTGTAAGATAATATTTATATAACAACTGAACTAATCATAATTTCTGATTCTTTTAATTTGAATTGAACCACTCAATACTATATAATACACTTTGGAATAGTGAAGAGACAAGCGCGCACAGCAAAAAGAACCCAGACTAACCAAAACTAACCCTAATTAACCAAAGTAAAGAGACAATCGCGCTACGCCCGCTTAACTTCAGTAGCCCAGATAAGCAAAAATAACGAAACTAACTTTAATTACCCTATAGATCAATGAATAATATCAATTCTTATCAGCTTAATATCACTATCACTTTGCCTCGCTTTAATAAGTTATATAAAATAATAATTTCAGGAATAAAATCAGCACAACACAACTATTGAGTAACAAAAAATTGTCAAACAGAGAAATGTACCATTTCAATTTAAAATCATACAGAATTAAAGAATAAATCTGGCAACACAGCCTTGTCTACAAACCTGCCCTGCGCCGCCGTCTGCGAGATTTCAATGAAAACAAATAATACATTTAAATTCCGCAGACAAAAGTAGTAGCATCCATTGGCAGCTGTTTTTTTGATTTTTCTATAAAAATTTGACTCTTCCATGATTAGCTAATTTCATTCATACTACAATAATCCTTCCAAAGAATATTAAAATAGCCTAAAATTTTTGGCTTTATAATATTCACCTTCACCGATAGAGCTTCACGTGTGCAAAATACTAAAATTTATGACAGTATCAATTTAGTTTTTTTTTTATTTTGGGCATGCCTTGGGTTAGTTTGAGTTAGTTCTATTCTGGTTGCGCCCCCGGAGCGAGCGAAGCGAGCGAAGGGCCATACGCGAAGTGAAATGTTAGTAGAATAATAAAAAATAATAATAAATGGCAATGGGGCAGTGGACCTCTTTTCCTTAACCTTGTTATGCCAGTAGAATATTTATAAAAGTAACATATACTTTAAACAACATTCGTCTTTGCAAATTCAATATTTTCTAATTTTATACCATTTTTACCGTACACCGCACTATTATTTTTCCGCAAATTAAAAAGGTCTAAGAATTGCATAAAAACACTCAATTTATGTGTTTCTGAGGAAAAAATGGCAAAATCTGTCTGACAAAAAAAAATGACCCAGTAATTTAAGTAGGTAATTAAGTAGGTGTATTGCAAATTTGTGGATTACATTACTATCACATCTTTTCCTCAAATTTCCCTCCATTTGTAAAAGTCGGGCGCATTCTGGATAAACAAAATTGTGCAAGGTACAGTTATAACACAACGTTGGTATTGTTTTTTTTTAATCGATAAAGACAAAGCATAACTTATCTCATTCAACTTTGTGGAACGAAGCTGGCTATGTTATACTACAATATATTTTCTTGGCGTGGATTAAAGCCAATTAAGAAGTCTGATATGCAATAATTCAGCGTGCACGGGAGGGGCACCATTATGATTAAGCCTCTGACGTCCTAACAATTTTCGCTTAATTGAATAAGGCGTATGCCCTCTTATGTTGAAAAGCAAGTTGTTGCTAATTCATGAAATAAGACCGGCTTTCCAGAGAAAAATTCAAACTGAGCGGGTGACTGATGATTAAGCATCAATTACAAAAAATCTTTCACAAAACCATGAAAAATGCCGTAAAGATCCAGAAGAATACATTAAAATATCAATTTGATACGCCATTGACTCGAGCTCACCAAGCCCAAGTACATGTACATGCTTTCGTACAAAAGACATCCAGAAATCAATAAAATACACATACGACTACGAATAAGGATGAAATGGGCTCAATTTTGTATATCCGAAGCACGGATAAATTCAAGAAAAAGAAAAATCTATTCTACATATGTATATTTGTATTTGATTTGCCTGCTTATTTTGAAACCCCCATATTATAGAATTTCTGCTTGTTAACTTGGAGCAAGCACTCAAATTAGAAATGTATACGAAACCTTTTCGAAGAGACGTCTTTTATTATATTTTGTTTTGCACACTGTGTTCCCGTATATGTGGAAATCTTATTATATTTTAAAATTGCGGATA
>MU189199.1:395-14911 GCA_016904865.1 Pissodes strobi | reverse complement strand
AATTAAAATTATTGGGATGGCTGTTTTTCGCACGTTTCCTTCTATCTTTAAATTAAAATGAATTTCTGATCCAGGTTGATTTTCGCATGGAAAACATTTCTTTTTTAAAGGTTTTATCTTTTCATAAAAGAATTTATGGAGTGATAAAAATTAAAAATAGATTTAGAGCTTCCAGTTTTTGTTTAAGTTATTTGTTTTGTTATACACAAAAGTATATGTTATAGATATTACATTATATTTTTCTTCGAAAATAATTTTGTGGGAAAACAAAACGTAAAGAGGAAGATAAAAAATTCTATTTTATAGATAATATTTTATCGCATCCACTGTGTACAAGATCATACAACGAGGACTGAACAGGGCCATATTTGTGGCATTCCTCGAAATTTTAAAAAAAAATGCAAAATAGCCATCTTATGTGTTTTTTTCGTAGAATCTGAACAAATAATTAAGAAAATAATTTAAATTGAAAATATCGAGATACAACGTAAAATTGACATTTTCTTAGAGGGTTCTAGAACACGTGTCATTATTCTAATACGAGAAGCCACAAATATGACGTCCTCGTTGGACGACCCTGTACAGGGTGGCCCGAATTCGACTCTATGTATGGAGATCTCGAAAACCGTAAGAGATACAGTGCCAGTCAAATTGGGGCAAAATTGCGCATCTAGGTGCCTAAAAAAATGTTCTTTCGAAAATTTGAATTCTCCAAGTAGTTCCGGAGATATCCGAAAAAAAAAACAAAATTGTGAAAAATCGTTTTATTTTTGCCTGCGCTTATTTAAAAGCGGATTTCAAATTGAATTGCACTTTTGTATTGCTACTTTTTCCGCTGTATCCAATGGTGGTACCAGGTTTGGAATCTGACATTTTGCCTTCAAGAGGTCATTATCAACTTTCCTTTTTTAAATTCGAACTTAATTTTTTCCCATTTTTCAGATGATCTTGGCGTTATTAATATGAGCATGTGCTTTTATTCTGTTTTTTTTAGTGCTTATTTTACTTTGGCGTAATTTTAAATATTTTAGGTTACTTTTTAAACTTTATATTCTGTAAAAATCTTTTATTTTGTTTTTTGTGTTAAGTGAAGAATTGAAGCCCTTATTTTTAATAACAATAAAGAAGTAGTAAAATTAAATAAACGTGTTCGTTTATTTTTTACTCCATGACACAATAAATAATTAAAAAAAAATTATAAAAATAGAAATTAAGAAAAAAGAATATAAAAATTAAAAACATTTATTCATATTAATATCGCCAATATCATCTGAAAAAAAACATAAAAAGAATTTCGTGTTATAAAAAAAATGTTGATGATGACACCTTAATGATGAAACGTCGGATTCCAAACTGGATAGATCGAAAAAAGTGGCAATTCCAAAGTTCATTTCAATTTGAAATCCGTTTTTAAATAAGCTGAGGAAAAAATTAAACAATTTTTCAGTATTTCGGTTTTTTCCGGATATCTCCGGAAATACTGGGAAATTTAAAACTTTCTAAACGGCATATTGTTAGGCACTTAAAAGTGCAATTTTTCCCTGATCTGACCGACTTTGTATCTCTTACGATTTTCGAGTTCCCCATCGAGCCACTCTGTAGAACTATTTTACAAGGTATTCAAACGAATAATGTTAGTGTAGATTTTATAAAAAAACAATTATCTCTATGTAATAAAACGAGGCATAGAAAACAATTATTTAAATATTTATATTAATTGTAAAACATATTTGAGCTTCTGCTATTTCACTCCTCTCTAAACTATTTGCTTTCCCTGCCTGACCCAATCTTCCTTAATTTCTGAAAACTGCATAATCTTCAACATCTTTAAAACATAAAAAATTTTATTATTTTATCATGTCTACCTGGTAATTGAAAGCACATGTAAAAAAAAATCACCATTGGCGTGCTTATTGGAAAATAAAAGTCTTCAAAAATCACTTCAAATTGAATGTTATCATTTATTTTTAAAATTATACCTTTTGAGCAAGTAAAAATTCAGTGGAAGCTTATGTAAAAGAAGAACATAGTTCTTGATAATTATGTACCTGTATGTATTTTTTAAATGAAAGATTAATGCGTAGTTAATAAGTGATGGGTGTAAGGGGTTATGATAAATGAATGCCAACCCAAATGTCAACCTCACCTGCTCGTGTGATAACCAAAGTTATCAGGTGCACCCTGCTAGACAACTAACGAGGCTCTGACGACCGAGTCACGACAGTATAACCGTTCCAACGGGTACTGAGGAAATGCAAAACCACACGGACCCTCCACCAACCCGCAATGGCCAGCGAGGTGGAGTACGGCTAAAATCCCCGTATGGTTATATAAGTAAAGGCACGGCCCTCAGTGCCCGGCAGCGAGCTGATCCTTGGTCAAGGTAGCGACCGAGAAAGACGGCAAGCAGCGAAGAATCCCCGGGTTAGACCAGGCTACCATGGATCACGACAAATGCATATCGTCACATATATAAGAACATTGTCATCGGAGGAAAAGTTAGTGGAACTGGAAGAGGAATTGAAACACATAATGTGGCTCATTGTGGGTCTCAGCAAAGTAAGACGGAACTGTTCTACAAGGGTAATGACGAAAAGGCAGGGGGTGTTCGGTTTCTTATACATAGAAAACGTACCGAAGTTTTCAAAAACTAGAGGGTATAAAATCAAGAATAGCATTCTGCACTTTGAAATTGAACACCAAACATAGCATTAAAATAAGCCAAGTTTACGCACCAACAACTGCTCATCCAGACGAAGAAGTCGAAACCTTTTATGAAGATCTATACAGTACAATTGGGCAATCCCCCACAATATACAACGTAATAATTGGCGATTTTTATTCCAAGCTGGGACGCAAAGCAAAACTGAAACAACATTAGGTCCCCACGGGTATGTACAACGCAACGAACGAGGTGGAATGCTTTTGAACTTTTTGTTGCAAAATTGTTTCTTCGCAATGAACAGCTTCTTCAAGAAGAGCCCTCAAAGATAGTTGACATGGGCTAGTCCAGACGGTGTAACTAGGAACCAAATATACTTCATAATTACGAACAATAGAAATATGATGCACGATGTATCGGTCCTTAACAATTGTTCAATAGGAAGTGATCATAGACTAGTCAGAGCTAAGATCACAATAAATCTTAAGAAAGCAAGAACTGAAGTGATAAACGAAAAACATCAAATAGGATGGACTCCTATAGAAAATACCAAGTCCTATGAGGAGGCTGTTCGAAATAGTCTTGAAGAAGCAGACTTGGAGGAAATGGACGTAGAAACAATAAACAATCGCCTGTTGGAAGCCATGAAGAGTGCAGAGGAAAAGTATAGGACGAGGGGCAGAGGAAAGGAAGATAAAATCGGCACAAACACAAAGAACCTTATGGAGAAACAAAGAGAGCTGAAGAACAAGAACGACACAAGAGACGTAAAGCTATATAACACCAATCACCAATCTGTCATTGAAGAAAACAAAAGTTTAAGGGTGCTAAGAGGTAGCCTCGCTACGGGTAAGAAAAATATATCCAAACTTGCAGACCATCAAGGACAAATAACATCAAATAAGGATGAGATTATCAAGATTGTAGAAGAGTTTTGCAGAGAGCTGTAAAGAGAAGAGAACAAAAATGAAGTTATTAGGATCAGGAAAGTGGAAATTATAGGGACATTCCAGAGATAACAACAGCGGAAATCTCAAAATCACTGAATGAGATGAAGAATAATAAAGCAGCTAAGGATGACCAAATTGTTATTGAGACAATTAAGGCAGGGGGTCATACGTTACTAAAAGCTCTGGCTCTGTTGTTTAACGCGAGCCTCTTAAATGGAGCAAGACCGTGTCCAAATGGGACAAAGCAGTAATAATAATAGTTCACAAAAAAGGAGATATGGCTCAATTGAGCAACTATAGACCGATTAGCCTGTTATCCCACCTGTACAAACTGTTTATGAAAATAATCGCTAAAAGGCTAACATCAAAATTAGACTTCTATCAGCCTCCTGAACACGCCGGATTTAGAGCTAAGTATGGATCAAATGACCACCTACAAACCATCAAAACGCTGATTGAAAAGACTATTGAATATAATAAACCTCTGATCCTGGTCTTCGTTGAGTTTGAGAAAGCATTTGATTCTGTCAACCAAAAAGCAATGCTTAGTGCCCTGGCTGAATGTAGAATAAACTATAGGTACACCTCCCTCATTGAATATATCTATGAACATGCTACAACTTGTGTAAGGCTTCATGAGGACACGGAGACCTTTCGTATTGAAAGAGAGGTTCGTCGGGGAGACACAATTTCTCCAAAGCTATTCACAGCCCTGTTGAAGTTTGCGGATGACATCGTATTTATCGCTGACAGCTTTGACCAGGCACAGACAATGCTGCAAGGACTCTTCTAGGGGTTCGCGAGACCGAGACCGAGACCGAGACCTGGCAAGTCTCGGTCTTGGTCTCGAAGAAAAAATTTAGTCTCGGTCTCGGTCTCGGGTCTCGAAGCTCGAGACCGAGACCGAGACTACCTTGGTCTCGGTCTCGGTCTCGGTCTTGTCTCGGTTTGGTCTCGGTCTCGGTTTGAGCAAATAAAAAGTAATTAAATAATTTACTGTTTTATTTCGTTAATAACGCAAACGTTCCTTCGGAATGTTAAGTTAAATGAAACATCTAATAAGTGTCTTTTGTGTATCAGTTCTTGGTGTAGATGTGATATTAGGGATAAACTTCTTAAATAATTTTACATTTTTTGTTTGAAACAGTTGTTTGGATAATAATAGTTAACTTAAATAGGTACCTAATAATATTTTAATATATTTCATGTTAGTTTCTAAATTGTTGTTTTGATATCAAAATGCTTACCTCTAATGTAGGTAGGTATACAAGTGATAAGGATTTTTAAGTATGTACAGAGTGTCCCAAATTCGAGCCTCATCATTGGGATCTCGGGAACTAGAAGAGATACGAGGTCGGTTAAATGGAGGCAAAGTTGCGCGATTTGATGCTGATCAAAATGCCACCTTACAAGTTTAAAAATTCCTAATACTTCCGAAGATTTTTGAAAAAAAACGAATATTCGCGATTTCATTTTTATTTTTTTATGGCTTTATTTGAATAGATATAGCAAAATAAATTTTACATTCTCATTGTTACTTTTTATTTTCTACAAGATGGTGTTATCAGATTTTCAAACCGACGTTTCGTCTTTGAGCTGCCATCATCAACTTTGTTTTTTTAAATACGGCCCTGGATTTTTTATTACGGACTTTAAGAGCTTATAAGGTCCCAGAATCAATGATGTATCGCACTTATTCGAAAAATTGATATTAATGGCATTTTTCATAAGAACTCATGTGTTGGAGAGAGACAGAAAACAGATCTTACCAGGAAATCATTACAATGCTTTTTCCGAAGAGTATGCGATACAACAATGAGAATGTGATTTATTATTTGTTCCAAATCTAATCCCACACAACTATTTACGTGGGTAAATTGCTAAAAATTTGGCCAGAGCCTATGGCTGGAAGGTTGACACTTTAATAATAATTATATTATTTATTAACTACTTCTTATGTTAGTTTTTAAGCTTTCTTTATGCAAAGCATTAATGCGTAAAAAAAAGGTTTTTGTTTTTAATCCTATTAAAAATCTATTTTCTGTCTCTCTCTAACACATGAGTTCTTATGGAAAATGTCACCAATATGAATTTTTCGAATAAGTGCGATACATCATTGCTTTTGGGACCTTAGAAGCTCTTAAAATCCGTAATAAAAAATCCAGGACCGTATTTAAAAAAACAAAGTTGATGATGGCAGCTCAAAGACGAAACGTCGGCTTGAAAATCTGACAACACCATCTCGAAGAACAGAAAAAGTAGCAATGAAAATGTGAAATTTATTTTGCTATATCTACTCAAATAGAGTCATAAAAAAATAAAAATGATATCGCGAATATTCGGTTTTTTCCAAAACTCTTCGGAAGTATTCGGAATTTTTAAACTTGTAAGGTGGCATTTTGATCCGCATCAAATTGCGCAACTTTGCCTCCATTTAACCAACCTCGTATCTCTTCTAGTTTCCGAGATTCCAATGATGAGGTTCGAATTTGGGACACCCTGTACACATAAAAACTAGGTACCGATTTATGTCAATTTTATTGTCAAAGTCAACGCTTTTTCTTCTTATTTTTTACATTTCTTATCAGTTGTAGCGTAGCCATACAAAGTGATGTAATTTTCAAACATTCTGTATTATATGGATACATTTATTTTGAAAACTCTTAAAATTTAACGGTATACAGGGTGTCGCGAAATTAGTGGACGAAACATCAACCATGTATTTATCGGTCAAAAATAACTAAAATTTTTCTTATAAATATATATCGGGAAGGGGGCTAGAGCCTCTTAAAAATGGGCCCCTGAATATGGTTTTCTTTAATTATTTCCCAAACGGTGTAAAATAGAGTTTTAAAATTTTGGGATTCTACTAACTTTAATATTCTGAATTTAAAAATGAAATTAAAAATAATAAATAAAAAATTTTAGTCAGGTGCGAACATTTTAGAGGGTGAATCTAAAAATTAACTTTTTTTTGGGCTAACTTTTTATATATTTTTTCTTCAAATTTTGAAAATTTGAATATTTTTTTCGCAAAAAAGTGCCTCTTAGTCCTAGTTTGCTTCGCTAGGACGCAGCGTTTTTGAGAAAATCGGATTTTAAAGTATACTGACTGCCAAAAACGGGTGTATAATGAAGGTTATAATTTTTGATATTCCTCAAAAATTCCTTTTGACGTTACAAAACTTCATATTATTATAAAATAGTAGACACTTGTTCCAGAAAAAAAGTTTCAAAATTTGAAAAACTATAGCATTCAATTTACACCCGTTTTTGGCAGTCGGAATACATTTATAATCCGTTTTTCTCAAAACCCTGCGTCCTAATGATACGAAATAAGAGGCACTTTTTTACCCAAAAAAAAATAAAATTTTCAAAATTTGTAAAGAAAATAAGAAAATAGCCCACAAAAAAGTTGACGTTAATTTTTTATATTCACTCCCAAAATGTTAGGCATTTTTCTTATTCCATTTCCGAATTCTAAATATTAAACTTAGTGTACTTAGGGGAATTCCAAAATTTTAAAACCCTATTTTACACAATTTTGGAAATAATTAGAAAAAAAAACATCTTTAGGGGCCCACCTTTCAGAGGCCCGTAGGGGGCGTTTCCCGATATATGTTTATAGAAAACAATTACGGTATTTTTGACCAATAACTACAGGGCTAATGCTTCATCCACTAATTTTGTGACACTCTGTATAGGTATACAGTATATAATGTATATGTATGTATGGATATGGTCAAAGGTGGCCATTTATCTTTTAATATAGGTACTAATCTGACACGGTTGTACCAGAAGCAGATATCCAGTTGTTTTAATGGATACGCGATGTTTTATTACCTTGTAGATATTACGAAAAATGTGAAAAATCATAGCTGTTTATTGCTTGTTTGGCGGGTTGCTGTCATATGATGCTGACAACAATCGCCTTTTTCTATCACTGGAGGGTGAGCGTAAATAAAACTACCGTGACTACGTGCGAACAGAAAACGAACTATATTTCTGTCGTTATACTTAAATCTAATAGAATTACACTTGGATGTTTTTAGAAATGAATGCCTGACTGAGAGAGGGAACTCAAAAGATATGCTTGTATGATCGGTCTAGATGAACTGATTCTCCCAGTAGAATCATGTCCCTTCGTCGGCTCATTTTTCCCTCTCTTCATCCGGATCTCTTTGCCGTTTTGTTCGAGGTACCTTCGGAGCTACCTATACTTGGGTTTTTCCTGATTGGATTTTATGATGGAAAAGTTTGAATATATTTTACCTTTACAAGGGTCGATGTTTATGAGCTTCAGGCTAGCCGATATGAAATTAATATTTTACAAGGAGGGTTTTCTAGGGCTAATGCATATTTACAATGTCGGCGCCATTGAGGGAAAAACCTAAAAATCCAATATAATAAAAACTACCTAAGGCGAAATCTATACAGTGTGATATGTACAAAAATGGTGCATACAGACTAATTTCCAATGTTACATACAAGGCAAGTGTGGGAGACGTAAAGCCGCCACACTTGGAAATGGCTCAAAATAAGTTATCTACATAATTACATTATATGTACATAACAGTATAACCTTTCTTCTAGAATCATAAAAAGAAACAGCCCAATTTAAAATAAACAAGCGTTATACCCGGATTTGCACGATTTTTCAATTTTTTGGTTGATTGGACCCCGTTGGCATAAATTGCCAATAGCATACATAAAAATTTGATTTTTTCAGAAAAATAAGTTTTGAAAATTCAACAAATAAAAATAGTTTTCGAGACCGAGACCGAGAGTCTCGTTACCTTGGTCTCGGTCTTGGTCTCGGTCTCGATAGGTAAGTCTCGGTCTCGGTCTCGATTCTAATTTCCAGGTCTCGGTCTTGGTCACAAGGAGACAAGACCGAGACCGAGACCATAGTCTCGCGAACCCCTAGACTCTTCACTGCTTCAAAAGCGGTTAGCCTCAAGATAAACTTTTCTAAAACCCAATTCCTGACCAACCTGGTTCACGCCAGGAACATCTCCGTGGACGGCAAGGACATCGAGCCAGTAATCTCCTACAAATATTTGAGCCACGAGATAAGAATTGGTAGAGATAACCAAACATGCGAGCTAGTAAGAAGAATAAGCCTAACCTGGGCTGCATTTGAAAAGCTAAGAGGCCTTCTCAGATGAAGTATCCTAATGCGTCTGAAAAGAAAAGTGTTTGATCAGTGTATTCTACCTGTAATGACGTATGGTGCAGAGACTCTAATGTTAACAAACACAACAGTGTCCAAATTGCAAGTCATTACGTGATAGGATTCCTAATGCCACCATCCGCAAGCGATCAGGAGTAACAGACGTTGTTGTAAGGATAACCACCCTAAAATGGAACTGGGCTGGCCATGTAGCGAGAACAAACGATGACCGATGGACAAGGAGAATTTTGGAGTGGAGACCCCGAATACAAGCACACATTAACCGACAAGATGGACCGATGACATAAAGAGAATAGTATCGAACTGGATACAGGTGGCGTAAAACAGGACTGTTAGGACAGACATGCGAGAGGCCTACGTTCAGCAGTGGACATCAAGGGCTATGTGATGATGATGAATAAGTAATTAAATTTAATATTAGCAAAAAAAATATAAAATAGAAGATAGATCAACAAGCGCAATTAACTTATAATTATTATAGACATTAGTATCTACTTAGATAACAAGAAATTGAAAATACCCATGTTTTATATCTATTATGGGAAACTCTACTAAATAATTAGATAAAAAATTTAATTCTTGTCATAAAAAAGTCTCGAAAAATATCTCAGTCTATAACATAAATTGCTCATTTTAAAACAATTAAACAGAACAGACTGAAATAATAAATAATAATAAATAAATCCTTTATTAATAATAATAATAATAATAATAAAGGCTTCTTTATTAACGTCCAAAATAGTAACAACAAGAAAATAAAATAAAAAATGGTGGAGATCCAGCATAGCTGTTCATCTAACCACCACAAAACTAGTTAACAAATTTTAACCATAATGTCGCAGACAAAAAATAATATGTTAAGTTATTTTAAAGGGAAAGAAGTTCGTATTTTATATAATTCAAAAATAAAAAAGAAACTAACTTACCAATAAAACTAACCAAAAGACAAAACATGATCTGGAGTTGGCCAGACAATGCAACAAATATTAGATTTATCTTAATTCGAAAGACCAAAACAAGAGCAAAAAGTAATAGATATAAAGATTCGCTTGAAAGCAATTTAACCTCTCTCACTTATTATATACTTTTTAAGACGATACTTAAAACTATTTACAGAAGAACATGATTTAATTATAGGTGGTAAGTTATTATATATTTTAATAGCGTTATACGTGAAACTACGCTGGAAGGCGGCAGTACTATGTCTAGGAATTTGGAAAAGTTCATTATAACGCGTAACTCTATTATGAATATCGCGACCTCTAACAAGTTTGCCATAGAGATAAACAGGTTCTTTAAATTTATTTACCTTATACACCAAAGTACCCAGGTGAATCCGACATCTCTCAGCCAGAGAAAACCACCCAGAAGCAAGAAATGACGGAGTTATGTGGTCAAATTTTCTTAGACCGTAGCAAAACCTAATGCATGAATTTTGTAGTTTTTGCAAGCTACTCCTACTTGCTACGGTCAGCGCAGGCCAATAAAGAACATTCGCATAATTGAGAAGGGACAAAATCAAACTTTCACACAGTCTAAGTTTGATATCCTGAGCTAAAACATCCTTATGAATATACAACGTCTTTAATTTAACAAACGACCTCTGTAGAAGTCGGGAAGTCGACATCTAAGAAGACACCAAGATTCTTACATACTGAGGATGGGTTTATTACGAGTTCATTTAGAGTAATATTTAGATCATTGGCTATAATATCTCTATCTCGCCCAAAAACCACCATTTGGGTTTTATTATTATTAAGTATAAGTTCGTGGGCTGTCGTTAACTTAGAAATGGTTGCAAGGTCATTATTAATGTGCATCGATGGTTGATCAATATTATGAAAGAAAGAAAAATAAATTTGCATATCATCGGCGTACTGATGAGACTTGCAACTTTTCAAATGACTAGAAAAATCGGCGGTATAAATAGAAAACAATAAAGGCCCCAATATACTGCCCTGTGGTACACCTCTGTGCATCGCCGCAAAGTTCGATGTTTCTCCAGGCAACAGCACACGTTGACTCCTCCCACCCAGGTAGCTCTCTATGAAATTTAACGATGAGTTACTTAAACCATAGAATTTTAGTTTAGTTAACAAAATGGAATGATTCAAGGTATCAAACGCCTTACTAAAATCAAGCAAAATTAAGCAGGAATTCTTACCCTCATCTCGAGCTCTCAGGAGGTCATCTGTTATATCAAGAAGCGCAGTTGTAGTGCTATGGGCTTTCCGAAATCCAGACTGTGTGGAAGGCAATGCTTTACTGCTTAAAAAATGTTGGTTCAATTGTTCATTGACTATTTTTTCCAAGATTTTTGACATACAACATAGTATACTTATAGGCCGAAAGTCTGAATGCGATAAAGGGTTACTATTTTTAGGAACAGGGATTACATTAGCTTTTTTCCATAAGGAAGGAAATTTACCAGACATAAGGCACCTATTAATTAAAAAGGTAATAACAGGGGTAAGATGTGGGGTAATTAAAGAAATTATTTTTGTGTCAATATTATCTATGCCTCTAGCTTGTGTTTTAATTTGTGAGATAATTTTGCTAACCTTTTCTGCTGTGACTTCAACAAACGAAAGTTGATTTTGAATAGATGGTAAAGTTTTGTTGTCGTATAAATCGCTAATAAGGCCACACCCGTTCGCAACAGGAAGTGGTACACTGTCAATAAAAAATGTATTAAATGAATTCGCGCTGCCAATATTCGATGGAAAAGTTGTAGCTGAAGAATTAATATTAAGATATTTTAACGTCTGCCAGAAACCCTTTGGGTCGACTCTAAATTTATGGTTCAAATATCTCTTTTTCTCATTCCGAACAGCCATTGTCACAAAATTTCTAAGCTGTTTATATTAGTTTTTTGAAGCCTCGGTTTTTGTTTTTTTATATTTTGTTAGCGCTTTCCGTTTCAACTTAATCATTAGTTTGAGATTGTCAGTTAGCCATGGTGCCGGAGCCTTGGTGAAGCGAGACGTTTTCATAGGGGCATGAACATTAAGAAGATTTTCCAAATTAGAATTTAGGAATTCAACCATATAATCCACATCGTCATAATCATATATAGCATACCAATTGACATTAAAAAGATCATTTAAAAAATTATTGTAATTAAAATGGCTATAATCTCTGTAAGTTCTAAATCGAATTTCCTTGCGCGGCTTTTCCAGTTTTAAATTGCAAAGAACAAGGGAATGATCAGATATATTATCCATATCAATTATATTGGCACCAGATACCATAGAGGGAGAAGCAGTTACTATTAAATCTATGAGAGTTTGGGAAGCATTGGTTACGCGGGTGGGTTGAGATATGATTTGAGATAAACCATATTTGTTTAAAAAACCCCTAAAAAGTATACAGCCGTTCGTGTTTTCCAGTAGATTTACATTAAAGTCGCCGCCAAAAAGTATATGGTCAAACTGCGGGAAAAACTCTATCACACTATTTTCGAACTCATCTAAACAAAGTTTTAAGTTTTTATTCGGTGGACGATAAATTGATCCAAAACATAACTTTCTACCAGAAATCTTAAGGCTTATCCAGACCTGTTCAAGACCGCTATCCCCACGAGGATTATTTAAGACATTAAATTTATAAATATTTTTGACATACATAGCAACGCCGGCGCCGCCTCCCCGCCCATCTCTATCACTTCTCACAAAAGTATAACCAGGTATGGCTACAGCATCACTGGAAACTCCAGGATGTAGCCATGTTTCCGATAGACCAATAATATCTATATCCGCGTCCGAGACAAAATCCAAGAAGAGAGCAAAAGTTGATGATAACGAACGTACGTTAAAATGAGAGAAACCGAAATGCATATCTTTATCTGGCATGCCGCTATTTGGTCGGCCACAAACCAAAACATGCTCCACCTAGTACTTAAATAACATTATTACTAGTAGTAGTGGTGGTACCCTAGTATGAAAAAAGAGAAAAAAGACAAAAAAAAAGTTATAAAATTATTAGGTAGGTACCCTTATTAATAGCCGTGGCTAATCAAAAACAACAATACATCTTGTTACATCTTGTTAATTTCTTATAATAAACTATAGTTACTAACTATATAAGTTCTAAGCCTAGATCTGAATTTGTACATATTATTTGAACATTTTATTTCATTAGGCAAATTATTAAACTCTACTAACCCTTTATGAAAGATACTATTTTGTATAAAAGACGAGGTTTCATTTGGTATATAGAAATCAGTTCTAGCCCTGTTATTGTACATTATTGGGTACAGCCCATCTTTTATTTTATATATCACAATCATTGTATTTAAGAATATATTCTGCCTTACACTTAATAAATTGGTTTCATTTAACATATGTTATATCCTTTTATATCTATTACACCTTAATATACATCTTAATGCACAGTTCTGTTTTTTTTTTGCAATATATCATTATCAATATTTTCCTTACTAGACATAAACATTATTGTTGCACAATAGTTGAGATGTGGCAAAATTATTGTTTTATAAATTAGGAGCTTAGTCCAACTACTTAATTCATTTCCTATCCTACATAAGAAATTAGTTTTTTAGAGATCTTGTTTGTTATATAATTACCATGGTTAGAAAATGTTAGATTTTCATCTAGCATTACCCCTAAGTACTTAAATTCTTTAACCTGTTCAATTTTTTCATTATCTATAACTACATCAGCATGGTTAAAATTATTACTTAAATTCTATTTTGATTTTAGAATCATTAATTTTGTCTTCTTTATATTTACACTTAAACTATTATTGTACAGCCATTTATACAACCTATTCAAGTCTTTATTTAGTGTCATAACAACATCACCAACTGTTCAAAAACACTTTCAAATCTAACGGTTTAGTTTTGTACAGTTTAACATTCCACGCCACTGTCCTCGCATTCCAAACAAATTAAAATCCATGGCGATACTACTAACGCCATCTCTTGTTTACAACGTTTATCCACTGCGCCAGGCAGTCTAGAAAGCTAAAAGTTAAGCGTCCTCAAAAGGCCTCCGACCAATCATAGCGCTTCCCGCTTTATCCCGGCGGTATTACTAGCGCCATCTGTTGTAACCACTTTTACTCATCTGAAGCCGGCCGCATATCCTATGCCCATCCTATCAATCACAGCGCATCCTCCAGGATTGCCACTTCACCCGATCTAAAATTTCCTAGCATTATAGTTAGGAAGGTTTAGGATTTTCTAGGGAGTAACTAAAATTCCGATCTTTAATAATCGATTTCATGAAAACAAGTCAGCAGATTTCAACCGGATTTGTATTAAAATTCATAATATTAATTTAGACAAACGGTCATGTTAAGTTTTTACACAATATATCTCTATATTTACATTATTGCCCTTTCTATGTCCAATTATCCCGCCAAAAGGGGCGGAGACAAAGGGGTGTTAACAACTTCTTCAAGTTGATCTAGTTCCTAGGTTCTAGAATTCAGTAGTCTCTTGAACCTCGACCATGTAAGTCGCTCAAAAGGCGTTGTTCCCGCCGACATGGCGCCAAGCCGCCATGTCGGGCCAGTTTTCACGTTTTGAGACCTCATAATCTATCTAGTTCTTTACTCAAGTGACATAGTCGTATCCTGCCATAGTCATCGTCATATTAAGCCTACAAAAAGGTATTTATCGGCATCCTGACTGCCACTACTGAGACCCACTGATCTCTCTAGTTCTAAGCCTACAAAAAGGTATTTA
>MU189198.1:0-49494 GCA_016904865.1 Pissodes strobi | reverse complement strand
TGGTTAGTTTGGGTTAGTTTCGGTTCGTTTAAGCCAATATGAGCTTGTGTGAACAGTTGCACGGAGAAAGGCTTGCGCGAAGTGCGAAGCTGATGGTTGGAATCATTTATATAAATAGGACATAACGAGATTTGTCGCACCGGTATTTGATCAAGTTTATGTTTAAATCTGCAACATTTTTAAAATGGGGACAAATAACAAATTGACCAATTACCAAGTTCTTTAAAAAAATCGCACATTTTCCTTAATTTAATCCTAGCAGAACACTGTTTTAGTATTTAAGAAACAACTTGCACAAGCCATTTTACTGAAATAGTTGATTTGCCATTTAATGCCGCGATTCGCATATATTTTTTCATGGCCAACTTTTTTTACTGCCGTAATTATTATTTATTTATTTATTTTTTTATTTATTAAATTATTGGTGTCACAAAGTCAAAAACTTTTACACAAGTCAATTAAAATTAGTAAATAGAAGCATAAACTTAAGTACTTAGATATTAAGACTTATACAATTAAAATCAATTAGGACACAAAATGTAAAAATATATAACATATTAGCCTAAAATTTAATACTTAAAAACACTCAAAAACACCCAACATTAAACTCCTGACCAAACTTAGACAATAACATCAAAATTGAAGCTCGATTGAAAGTATTCCTCGAACGAATAAAATGTATTGAATGTATTGAATGTATTGAAGAGTAAAAAATGTTTGCTTTAAAAGCATTAGGAGACAATTCCTTAACAGAGATAGGCAGGGCATTAAAGAACTTAATCCCATAATAAAAAACGCCATTACGAGTACGGTTTAGTCTCCGATATGGTGCCATCAAGGAGTTGCCATTTCTGGTGTAATGGGTGTGTGTGCTAGCGTGGGTCGTAAAGTCGGACTGGTTCCCCTTCACAAATAATAGACACACAAGTATAAATGCGCAGGGTAGGGTGAGAACTCTTAGACCCTTGAAGTGGATCTTACAACAATCTCTGTAACCCACCCGAGCAATCACTCTCAGACATCGACGCTGCAACGCAAATATCCTGGGCATGTGCGCTGAATGACCCCAATTTAGAAGGTTATACGTCATTAGAGAGTGGAAATACCCAAAGTAAGCTGTCCTGAGATTGCGTGCAGAGACAGCCCCAGACAAACTGCGAATGAGAAAAATACATTTCGATAAGTCTGGTCGACAACTCATCAATATGACAATGCCATGTCAAACCTCTATCCATCGTTACACCCAGGAAGTTCACAGACACACTCAAGGACCGTTGCTGAATATCAGCATCTCGGAGGGAGAACGTTAAATTTTGAGTCTTTGACTCATTCAAGCACAATCCGTTCGAAATAGCCCAGTCTGTAAACTGAGTACAAGACTGTTGAGCCCTGAGAGGGACATTTGCGTAACTGTTATCAGCAATCAAGGATGCAGTGTCATCAGCATACAAATAAAAAGTGCAATCCGGGTGGCAATTGGGCAAGTCATTAGCATACACAAGAAACAGGATTGGCCCAAGAACGGATCCCTGAGGAACCCCATGCTTGAGCAGCAAAGTCTGAGACCTACAACCCTCAAAGCAAACATACTGACTTCTGGCACTTAAATAGGACTACAGAAGTGAGAGGCTGCTTGGAGAAAATCTATAGTAGTTGAGCTTCTGAAGGAGAATACACTATGCTCAACGCAATCAAATGCCCTTGATAGATCATAAAATGTGGCATGAGAGTGCAAACCACTTTCAAATTCCTCAAGCACAACCTGACACAACCTCCTAACCGCACTGATGGTGGAGTGATCCTTTCTGAACCCATGTTGGTTCACACAGAATAGAGAGTTCAATTCAAAATAGTCCTCCATTTGGGCCTTAAGTAAAGTCTCAAAGATCTTACCGACAATTGGAACAAGAGAGATGGGACGATAGTTTTCAACATCCTCCTTTGAACATTTCTTGTGAATAGGTATGACCTTGGCAGTTTTAATACATGATGGAAAGATGCCCTCGGAGATGGCCATGTTGATCAGTTTGGTCAGGGGAACAACAATCAAGTTTTTGACTGTCTTTATGAGTCTCATATTTAAATCATATGGATCTTTGCTAGCACTATTCTTCATGCCATCGATGACCTGACGCACCTGGTTGTATGAAACCACAGCAAAAGAAAATCCGGGCCCGCATGTGCCAGTCAAATAAGCCAAAGGGTCATTGGGAGGTGGAGGAAGAGTCCGTTTTATTTTGGTCTGTAAATTAAAGTAAAGACTCGTTAAAATGGCTAGCATTAACATTACATGGCTCCGAATCATTTGCACTGGTGTTAAACGTTTTAATTACCTTCCACATTGCTTGGACTGGATTACTTGCCTGACTTATAAAATTGTCATTGGCCTCTCTCTTCCTGGTCCGGATTTCTAAACGGTAATTGCAACGGTAAGTACGGATAGTATCAGCTGATATCAAATTGGGGTATTGTTGACTGACCTGTCTTAAGAAACAGAGCCGTTCTCTCATAACCCTGAGGGACTCGTCAAACCACTTGGAAGCAGCTGAGCGCCTGGCGGTATACGCAGACTTTGACTTCATTGGAAAACACATAGAATAAGCGTCGACACGAGAATCAACGAAAAAGTTAAAAGAGGCATCAATATTATTGGAATTGCCTATATAGTCCCAATTAAAGTTCTCCGCCATATTATAAAAATGTAACAAGCCCCAATCAGTTATAGGGCGATAACATATACGTACAGCATCACCTGGGGCAGGGATTCCCTAGTTGAATTGAAACTCAATTCCCAGGTGATCAGACAATGATGGATCACAAATATTTGCTTTAAAATTAGAACTAGGAAGATTCGTGAAAATATTATCTAGACAATTCAATCCCCTAGCAGCACCCTTAATAACTGGATAAAGTCCAAAGCACGAAAACAAATTGACAACCATTTTCGATTGTGTTTGGTTCAAATTAAACCCAACATTAAAATCACCGGTGATGACACATTTTTTGTTTATTGTTAAGTCTCCAAGAAAACCCTCCAGATAACTGAGAAAATTGTTGATATCGCCCAGTGGAGATCTGTAAATGGTAAATATGAAAAACTCACCCAGTTGGATCCCCGCAATCTCAAAATCCACCTCACAAGCAACTCCTTGGGGCAAAACACGGACAGACTCACATCTGAGTCCGTCACGCACATATATGCACACCCCACCATGGATTCTGTCTATCCTGCAAAATTTGGAAATAAGATTAAATCCCTGTATATGGGTCACACCTATCTCCGCCTCAGACATCCAGTGTTCATTGAAACAAAGTATATTAATATTGAGGTTCGATTCGAGGTATGCTTCGAGCTCTAGAACTTTGGAACGTAAGGATTGAATATTAAGGTGTAGTATAACATTCAAATTAGTTTTACCAGTATGCATTATTTTCCTTTGTTGAAATATAGGCGCTTCCGGTTTAAAAACTTCCTGACAACAGCGCCCGGTGGCCAGACCTGTGCATCCAGAACCTGTGGCACTACATGAGAGTTAACTCCAATTTTAAATGATTTAAATGATTTAATCTGGTCCTGTGGATTGGCCAACTCTTCACATACAGCGCTTGAACCCATGCGAGATGAGCCAACACATCATTAACTGAATTGTTCTTGGATAACCCAGAGAGAAAGATCCAGGCACGGCTTTCAGCTCCATGACTGTTCCTCATACCTTTACCCGGTCTCAAGCTCGGTTTCGAGGAAGGAAGCCTTGGCGAAGGGACCATCAGTGGCAGAACATCCTGCCGAGATATTTTGGTACAGTTCCCCTTAATAAGATCTTTAGGTTGAGTACTTATGCCCTTGGTGCCATTTGCCAGGCTTGCTCCACTTGGTTTTGGTGATGATGATTGATATTACTTTTGATTAGTAAAGTAAGCCTTGATTAGATTAGTTACTTTATGATCGTTTTTCCATTATAAAAAAAAACTCTCAGCCATAGGGTAATTGTTTAGTATCCGCTGTTTCACTTTACGGTCTAATATTTTCACCAAAACTTAAAATTTGCAATCTCTGCGACTGGATTCTTTTTAAATTCAATCAATTAAAATAGCCGTTACCCTAAAAAGTTCAAAAGTGAGCGTGCGGTCGGATAATAAATTAGCAGCCATGAGGTAATTGTTTAGTATCCGCTCTTTCACTTTGACGTCTAATATTTTTACCAACACTTAAAATTTGCAACCTCCGCCACTGGATTTTTATTTAATTCATTATTTTTAACCACCTAATATGACAATTGCCCCAATAAGTTCAAATATAGGTGTGCGTTCGGATAGTAAATTAGCAGCCATGGTGTAATTGTTTAGTATCCGCTCTTTAAATTTGACCTCTAATATTTTTACACTTAAAATTTGCCACCTCCGCGACTGAATTCTTTTTAAATTCATTATTTTTAACCAGCTAAAATGACAATTGCCCCAAAAAGTTTAAAAATGGGTGTGCGTTCGGAGAGTAAACTGTTACCCCCGAATCTATCCTAGCGGAAGCAAAAGTAAGCCAGCTTAGAATTACTGCCGGAAAAATCCCGAACAAGATACGAGAAGGAATTTAATGTGTTCAACCAGTGGTGTGAAAAAAGAAATGTCAGAGGGTTTAAAGAAAAACTTTAGCCCATTTTTCAGAAGCCAGTAAAACTTGTAAGCCATCGACTCTTTGGTCAAGATATTCTATGTTGAAGATCGTAATTAGATTAGGAAAAAATGTTGACATTGGAATATTTCCAAAACTGTCAGCTTACTTGAAACATCAGAATGTTGGTTTTCGGCCTAAAAAGTCAAAAACAGTCAGCAAAACTGATATTTCCAAGTTTATTAATGAAGCACCCGATGATATTTATCTTTTAATGAAAGTGGTCACTCTATTTGGATTGGCTGGAGCGTGTCGTCGTGAAGAATTGACGTATTTATCAACAGATCATTGTGATAAGGGCAACTTACTAGTAATCAAAATTTTCAACACAAAAACTTATACAAGTCGAACCTTTGTTATATCTAATGACTTAAAAAATGGTATGTACCTAGACTATTGTAAAATATATATATTCTCAATTACGTCCTTCAACCACACAACACAGAAGATTTTTTTGTTAAATATATTCATGGCAAATGCACTACGCAATGTGTTGGTATTAATATTGTCACGAATAGTTTAAGGGGTAGCGCGTTTCTTAAAGAATAACTTCTCAGAGAAGAGCCGCGTCGCGATTAGTACAATGACGGGATCTCAATGCTTTCTTTACTCTACCAATGTATGTTCTATTCGTGAGGACACCCCTTGTTCAAAGTGCCGGGGGTTAACTGAGGTAGACCGAGACCGAGTTACGTGGGGTAAGAAGAGATGATAAAGTAAGCACGTTTAGTTTATAACAATAACAATGTATTAACGATAAAACTTTAACAATGATTATTGTTTAGAAAAATGAGATTCTATTATACCCAATTACTACGGTGCGCATGTTTTCTCGATTTGAGGTACTGCTTATAGGTCTTTGTTTACTGTCTTATAATTTATGGTTTTTCTTAAGAGTTGAGTTTTATTCAAGAGCACTAAAGGATTTCACTAAACTTTTTAACTGACTATTTAGACACCTGTCTTTCTCAGCACTCTGACAAACTTCTTGTCAGGACTTTACTATGGGGGTTGTGAAACCTCTGGTCCTAGCAGTCGTCAAGTGACTAACCGGTACCAGGTTTGGAAGGAATGGACTAGAATCTAAAGCAGCCGTATGGCTAACTTTAAGAGCGAATAGAACCCGAAGGCAGTCGTCAAATGGCTAACCTTGGGAGCTGGAGGCGAGACTAAAGTTTAAAGAACTGAAAGTTCGTTAGCGTGTTTATATTAAAAAAATGATGATCATGGCATGCTTAAGGTTGAAAGTCGCTCCCGTTGATTGCTCGCGTTGTTTATAGTATGCTTTTAAAGTTTATATAACAATCTCCAAGTTCAAGTTCAAACTTACGACAGGGTGATATTTCTTTAGTAGCTTATGCATTTTAGTAGATTAGAATATGATTGGCAAGATACCTTCGGAGATTGCTGTGTTCTTGCGTCTACCTAATCCTGAAGAATATATATACAGGACACAGCTTCAGGCGATCCTCAACGACCATGCTTGCCGATTCAGGCGCGAATATTACAAGTATAAAAAGGCACGGAAGCTGGAAATCCAGTAGCGTAGCAGAAGGGTACATAGAAGAATCGATTGAAAACAAAAAACAAACATGAAATAAAATTTTGGCATTATCAGAAGGAAGCAGCTCGATGCAAAATACTAATACCATTAATAATGCTGAAGAATCTCAATCAACTTCATTGATGGGAGATACTAATAATGAAAGAACATCCATTAGTTCGCAGTCAACGTGGGACCTTTTTGCATCGGCAATAAGTTTACAAAATGCAAACCATTGTATTTTCAATATAAATGTAAATAATAAGTATTTTGTGCATTAAAATCACGTTATTTGTTATTGTTTATATGTCATTAAAAAATGCAAATAAAATGTAAATGAGTGAAGACTTAATTTTTTTCCCGCACGAAAATACTTTTCGCACGCTTGTAGAAAAAAAAATATTTTTCGGTCTGATCATTCTTAGTTTATGAATTTTATTCAAATATCTTATAGAATTGTAGTTCAATTGGGCAAAATTCATGTTATTTTATTTCAGGACAATGCGGAGACTCACATCTAGGCGAAATTTGGGTGCAAAGCGGGCACAACGCGAGCGGATATTTTACAATATACGGAGATGAATCTGAGTATGGGGACCACTTTAATGCGAGGCTAGTCACTGGGAATACTGGAGAAGTATATGCCCGAACAGGATATTTAGGATTTTTAAGGAGAACGGAAGGAATAGAAAGGTAGCGCACAATGATTATTCTAAATATTAAAAAAGCAAGGGAGAATTAGTGTGTAAGCCCCTCTATTAGTTATAGTTAATCCAAACTAGCCTAGTATAGAGTAAAGTGAGTTGGCGATTTTCCTTAAGATATTATCTCAACTATACTAGAACGCATTCATTTATACGAAGTGATTCACTGGTAATGTCTTAGCAAAGGTCAAATTTTATAAATTTATTAAGTGTTTTTTCATAGAGTGATTCATGTTAATGTATTTTAAATGAGGAACCTCTCTGAATATTGATTTTGTATTCATATAATCTTCACGCCTAAAAAACCATTCATGTTAATTTTCACTAATTATTTACTTCGACAAAAATAACCTATGTTTAGCTCAGTGTCATAATTTTTCTATGCGAGGATCGCAGTGTTTCATAGTTGGATAGGCTTCGAATCCTTCATTAATTTAAAACTACCAAATATTTCATTATTTGTATTCCTTCACAAATTAGCGAATACGTTGCGTTGTTTCGTTAGTCACGCATACATTTAGTAAGAAAAAGCTCAGTAGGTATGTGTATCGTGGTAGGATATTAACGAATGGTAAAACCTATGCGATAATCATTATTAATTAAAGGTAAACTATCTAAATTTTTGGCAGTTCTAAAATAACGTAACCATGCGAAACATAACGAACGATGGATAACTGCATTCGTGTTGTGTCTGCTAATTAGTTGCTTACCCATTGGAATTGTTTTCAATTATATGTCAATACTTCAATATTTGTATACATTTTTATATTTGAAAATATTGAATTTGTAAAAATCCAAGACAAAAAGGTCTTCTTTTACAATTCTGCGGCACTAAGAATAGGTTGACCATGTTATGTCATGAGGGGACATGTGGCGAAAATATGAGAAGCGACCTTAAAACATAATCCAAATTTCTAGTAATATCTCGAGCAGAGTGGCGTAACGCTGAAAACAAGTTCATTTTAAGAAGGTTCGAATGTAAAAACGAAAATGCCAAATAAGGCCATATGTTACGATATTGCATCTTTACTTGTTGGAGGGTTCCCTGTATTTGTACTGATGTGAACTTGACAGTAGAAAGTTGGCAGTAGATGGCCGAATGGACAGTGGCGTCGGTATTAAAAATATGATTTATATAATAATATATTATATTATTATATTATAATATGTATAGGTGAGACATTCTAGTATAAATGCAAACTCTAATCGTCTTTTATTTATGCCCCAACAATTAGAATCATCAATGCATTTGAGAAGGGATGGAAATACACAAAATAGAGTTAAAAGAATAAAATTTGGTATTTCGCCCGGAATGGACTAATATAAAAGTTAAATTTATACAGAATGCTCCCCAGACCTTTTTCGTTATTGAAACCCTTATCTTACCCCTTTTGACGGCTTGCAAGGATACGACTATGGTATTAAAAGGCAGTACTAGGTCTGAGGAATATTCTGTATACATTTAATTTATATGCTATGATTAGTTTTTTTATAAACAAATAAAAACCTTGGCCACTCCGGGCGAAATACCAACTTTTATTCTTTTAACCCTTACATCACCCCCTCTGACGGCTTGCAAGGATACAACAATGGTACCAAACGACCGTACTAGGTCTGGGGAACATTC
Source organism: Pissodes strobi (assembly GCA_016904865.1). Classification (NCBI taxonomy): domain Eukaryota; kingdom Metazoa; phylum Arthropoda; class Insecta; order Coleoptera; family Curculionidae; genus Pissodes; species Pissodes strobi. The sequence continues at coordinate 40,951 of MU189198.1, read as the reverse complement.
TGCATGAATTTAATTTCTATACCATGATTAGTTTTTTATAAACAAATAAGAACCTTGTCCAATCCGAGCGAAATACCAACTTTTATTCTTTTAACCCTATTTTGTCTATTTCCACCCCTTTGTAGGTTTCTAAAATGCATTGATGATTCTAATTGTTGGGGCATAAATAAAAGACGATTAGAGTTTGCATTTATACTAGAATGTATCACCTATATCATAATTTTAAAAACTATATTTTTATTACCGACCCCATTGTTCATTCGGCAATCTTCGGCAAATCTACTGCCAACTTTTTACTGCCAAGTTCACATCAGTGGTATTTGTGGATATATTTTATTGATTTTTTTTTCAAAACACGTGAATACGCCTCAATATTTCCATTCCAAATTCCTAATTCTTAATTATTTTAAGAAGTTGTGCAGAAGAAACAATCCTGAATCAAAGCGACAACGAATCAGTAGGTTCCTCGCACCACTTGGTACCGACAGACTCGCCCGAACTACACGATGCCGTGTTTGTAGTTGGGGCACTTGACGAAACTATAATGTTGAGAGGAATGCGCTATCATCCTATAGATATTGAGAACTCGGTGTTGAGATGCCATAAAAAAATTGCAGAATGGTAAGTTACATTCTTTATTAATGATATAAATTATAGGTCGATACGTTCTGATTAATGTTTAGCAGAAACTAAGCCGCTCTTCAAGTTATACCAGGTATAAAAAAAATGCGGCAACATATTACAGCCAAACCAATTGAAATAGGGCAATACAATGTTACAAAAAGCCTATACTGAAAGTAAAAAATGGCGGAAAACCATTCAAAAAAGCATAGTTTAATTTTTTTGGGGATTGTCACAAAAGTTACTTATCTTCATTCTTTAACAGATTTGAAAGGATTTAATCTTATAATATTTTTAACACAGTGCTTAGTTTTTTATAAAAAAAAACCAGCCCACCAAAAACTGTACAATTTTGAATAGAAATAGGCCCTCGCTAGATGTAGACTCGCTTGGCAACAGTGGAAATTTTTCCCGACGCCAAGGTATGTTGCGAATTCTCCCTCACTCAATTAATTATTAATCGAATATTCGAATCAAAAACGAAATGTTCTGTTCTACATTTGCAAAATCGATTAATCGAAACAATCGAATTAATCGATTAACCGAAGTAACAGATTGATCCAATCAAAAACGCAATGTTCTACTTTTTAAGATAATTCGAAATAATCGAATAATCTAAATCGGATCAATCGATTAATCGAAATAATTGAGTAATCGAATTCGATCAATTGCAATAATCGATTAATCGAAATAATCGTTAATCAAAAGTAATAAATTACTTACTGGGAGCGAAAATGGATTATTTATTTTGATAATCGCCCAAACCTATGTCTGTCACGTGTTGGCTTAAAAAACAATTGAAATTCGTTGAAAGTGTCTTATTCTTTAATGGGTCAAACAGTGAACACCGCCTCCAAGATTTTAAATGCCTATACCTAAGGTACAGGGTTATTGACCATATTTGGACCAACAGATATCTGTTTTATTTGAAGGATTAGAAAAACGTTTAAATTAGGAAAGTTGTAGGATTTCGCCCAATGCGCTACAATTTGATATCAGAAAAAACAAACGAACGTCGTAAAGTCGTCAAAAACGACTAACTTAGGTTTTTTTTTTAATGGAATACCCTATATAATGTTACATATTCTCATTCTACGTAAAATGTCGGGTATATTTCATTTAATACAACATATGCCTACATTCAACTGTTTTCGCGCTATCGATGATTGAAACTCGTACTATTAACAAGTTTTCTATGCCCTTCGTATATGGATTTACTTAAGTCATTACGGGGTTTCTATGGAAACATCGGTAAATGTCAGTCGTCAGTGATAATTAAGCATCCGGAAAAAGTTAAAAAGTTTATTTTCACTCATTATGGGCTACACTCAACAAGAACAACTTAATAGATTTATGGCATACGTTAAATTTAATAAAAATATTAGAGGGAAGCTAGAACTTTATATTGTTGTATCAGAACCTGCAAGTTCCAAGTTTGAACACCTTTGCGATAGTCTACAGGAAAATAATAAATTCTCAAGATTTTTAAAGAAAAAAAAAGGACAGTGCGACAACCTGACGATCGTATTCAGCTAGATGTTATTATTTATTTTAATAGTATATACAAAACTTGAGTTTACTAATTTGTTTCTAAACATTAAATAATTTATAGAAAATCCGACTCACTCTATATCTACAGCATATGAAGCATTAAATACCACATTTTACACAGCCCAAAGCACACTCAAAAAGTTCAAATACAAGCCTTATAAGTTTTGGAAAGTTCAACAACTTTCCGAAGAAAATAAACGCCAACGACTTGAATTTTGTAATGCTATGTTGGAGCAACTACACATGGACGACACTTTTTTTGACAGAATAATATGGACAGGCGAAGCATGCTTTGCAACAAAAAGTGTCTATACCCATTATTGGAGTCAAGAAAACCCTTGCGGTGTTAAAGCTGTTAAAACATCAGGATGGAAAGCTTTCAGTGTTTGGTGTGGCGTTGTTAGTAATAGAATATTAGGGTCTAACTGATGATAGGTATTACCAATTTCTCACTAAAGAAATAGAGAACTTTTTAGATGAATTACCGCTTAACATCCTCAACTGATCTATTTGGCAACAACATGGTACCCCTTCTCACAACATGGCAAACGTGACTCACTTCTTAAATAAAAAATATGAGACTTGGGTTGAATTCGATGGTGCCCCAATAGCCCTGGTCTTACTGTGATGGTCTTTCTGGGGATGGTTTAAAGAGCGAGTGCATCATGAATACACATTCCACACTTTAGCAGATTTAAGGCAGAAAATTTTGGCAGAAATACAGTTTATTCGATTCGACCAGAAGCAGTCGTTGAGGGATGCCATGCACCACTTAAAAACGTATTATCGTCTTTGTGTCGAACAAAACGGAGGTCACTTTGAACACCTGTTAAAGTGAATATTCAATATTAATTCCACATTTTTTGTAATTAATTCATTAGTTTTGGTTTAATATAAACAGTGCTTAAGTTGTTCTTTTTTCACTTTTTCTGGATGCTTAATTATCGCTGACGATATTTACCGATGTTTTCATGGAAACCCCGTAATAACTTAAGTAAATTTATATACGATATAACATTTTCACCCTTCCGCATTTGTTTTTTGATTTTAAAAATTTGTTTCGGTTTTAATTGAAGTTATTTGGATAAATGAAAGTAAGAGCTAAATGTTCCTTGAGTCACCCTGTCGCTGCTCAGATACGTCTTATTGCGGTGACACTATAGGGGTGTGAGTTCGAATTCTGAAAATTCAATTATGTATGGGCGCCAGGTCTAAAGTAGACCGAAAGATAGGAAAAGATAAGCTAAATTGTCAGATTACATTATCCCTAATAAGACACCGATGTAAGGAAAGTAATCGCAAGAAATAAAAGATACGTTTTCCTAACAAATTTTAATAATAATTGACTCTCCTGAGTATCCTTCACATTTACATCTGAATTCCAACTACAAATTACACTCGGGATAGGTAAGATAGAATAAGCGATACTTAACAAGAACCGATCCTAGACTACGATATAATGAGATACTAGGTAATGTATATGAAATGTTCCATACGACCCTAATTAAAATTAATGGTCCTGATAAGCGAATAGCCCATAAGTTACAATCAGCCCACTAATAAGTCAAGAATATTTCATTACATAATCCCAAGTTAATGCTGATGAAAAAGTTTTACTAATTAACAATCTGTATAAGTAAGATAAAATAAGCAATACTTAACAAGAACTTCGATCACATATTGTATTTATGTCAAAATCGGGAGATGATTGTAAAATCTAACAGACGTCTCTGAGAGAAAGTCAATTTATATTAAGTTTAAGGCTTACCCTTGAAAATTTTAAATATAGCCAAATAATATCACTACTTGCTATGTAGTAACTAGAGTAAAGATAATTAAGAAATAATAGTTTACAAAAATTTACAAATGGAAAGTTCCATTTGTCGCCATCGACATACATAGTAGGTACTCACTAAAGATAATTATTTTGATTGATCGGATCAAAATCCAAGTTACGAAGCATAAAGTTAAAGATATATAATCTCGTTTTGAGATACGGTAAGATAACTGTGCAATAAGATAAATGTACAAGATTAATTAATCAACGATAAAGGTAAGATAAATCTATGAGATACGATAAAGATACTTAAAGTTAAATTTGAAAATGTTGGTTTTCCTGTTAAAAAAGATCAAATAATGAGGAATTGTGCAAACATTTCTAAAAAAGATCACATCCTTTTGGAATTCCAGACGAGAATGCTCAGGGCTCCAAACGCTTCTTCAGCAGAGTGGTTTCATAACCACGGAGTCATCCCGACCATTTAATCTCCACTTCCCAATCAACAATTACATTGCACCCACCAGGCTACGATTTTAGGAATGGGACTCGATCCTCTTTTACAGTCTCCTCATTTGCCCATCCGAATGGAAATTACTCTACTCGAACCAGTTCAAATTCATATTTCCATTAAAGTAGAATTGAAATTAGAGTAGAATTAGGTAGAATTAAGAATAGAGTTCAGAGTATAGTTAGGAGTTGAGTTAAGAGCCTGAAATAAAATAAAACGAACATCAGACGTATCAAAATGGAGTTCTCGTGCTGCTAAAAAAAACTCGCCATCACTCAAATAATTACCTGTTGGTCGGCTCTCCTTCAGGTTCGGCTAATCCATACTAGAATGCCATGGAGTCAAAAATTATTGCTATCCAGCCTAGCTGCTATCAGTTTCCAGGGAAATTAAAAAAAAATGTATGCCTCCATCACCGCCTATCACCTTTTAGGCCTGAAGGTCTAATCGAAGAGGTAAAAGGTGCTTAGGGGTCTTGTCTTGATCTTGTCTTCATTTCAAGACAAGGTCAAGACAAGAAATGATCCTTGTTTTTCAAGTCAAGACAAGAAATTACTTCTAAAGATCAAAATCTTGAAATTTCTTGAAAACCTAGAATTATTAAAAAACAACTAATTTGTTTGCTAGTTGCAACATTTTTAACAGATGACTAAAAAAAATTATTATCCAATTTTTCTTTTTTATAATAAACAGTTTGTCGGATGTCCAAAGTTGACATATACACTGTGGACCAAATTAAATTGGAGCCTTTTTAATGCTTAGTAGTTTTTATTTTCAAAGGATTTTTTATCATTTTTGGATATGTTATGGCTTAAGGTTTGGGATCAAAAAGTACTTTGCGAAGCGGGTCTACTTCAATGGGGCACAGAAAAGGGGGTATTTTTTTAACCAATGTTTCACGTCGTTGCAAAAATCGACCGAATGGAATGAAGATGTAAAAATATGCAAAAAAGATTGGAAAGGTTTCGGAATATTGACCATTAAAACACAGGCATATACAAACAAAATTGAAATTAATATTTCAATTTTGGTAAATGTGTTGTGGGCCAAATTAAATTGGATAATTTTTTAATGCTTAATGACTTTATTTTCAGAGGATTTTTGGATATGTTATGGCCTATGATAGTAGAATCAAAACGAACTTTGCAAAGCGGGTTACTTCAGTGGCATACATTTCGCTACGTAAACAACGCATATGAAGCAACGAACTGTAAAACAATACTACCCTGTCCCTGGCCGCCTGAACCTCGATTCTACGCATAAAGCATAAATATCACATTAGCCAATCTTACCGCTGCTTTTAATCGGGGGGTCCCCCTTTGTCAAGATATCAAGAAATTTCAAGATTTCTTGAGTCAAGACAATACACCAACTCTCAAGAAATGGTCAAGACAAGATTTTTTTCTTTTCTTGAAAATATTTCAAGACAAGACAAGAAATTGCTTGTCAGGACAAGATTTCTTGACTTGCCGATCCCTACTCGTGCTTCAGCTACCATCGGTTTTATTCACCCAGACTCACAAAAACAGATTTCCGCAGGATGACACGTATTCAACCTACAATACCCTAGTCGACACGAGGTCAATTCAAATACCATCAACTAAGTAAACATGAACTCACTTCCTAATTAGAAAATTCCGCAAAAAACTGTAACTGTCAAAACAAAGCACCTAGTTATGTCACAAATTAAAGAAAAGCTGTAAAATTAATAGATGCACATTAAATTCAAGATACCCAGGGCCTATTTTCCAAGGAGTTGGGCCCTAGGCCCTAACACATTTTCGGGCCTCAATATGACTTCAGCTCCCACTTGATTTTTTTTTGTGTCGATTTTGAACTGAAAATATTAATTATAATGTAGTTTTTTATTCAGATTTAAATTAAGCTTTTCTATTATTTATAAATTTGCATTAATTTTAATAAAAAATAATAGATTTTAGAAAAACTAAAAAAGAAACACGAAATAAGATTTTAAAAAAATTATTAAACTTAAGCATAAATTAGTAAAAATAAAATAATATTTAAAATAACAGAAATACACTGAGGTTAACGTTAACACTGCTTTTCTTCGAAAAAAGTTTGGATACATAAGAGTAAACACAGCCAGATTTGGGACTATACACTAACTACTAATTTTTTCGCCGTTTACTTTAACTTTGTAAAATGCTGAACTTTGTAAGTGCCTGTTTTTTTTACCTTCAAAATTGTTTCGCACACCTACTTACTTTGTCTGTATTTTGTTCTGGTATATTTTTAATAAAATATTTTTTCTATCAGCCTACGTTTTGTCGAGTTGTTATTTTTGTTTAATAAAGATTAGTTTTGTTTTGGAATTCAGGGTATAAAGATGGCGAAAGAGTATCCTGATTTTTTTATCGAGGAAATGTACATTTAAAAAAATATTCTTATAATTATGTAGTTTTTTTATGTTGCATATTTGGACCCCACTTGTCATTGGGCCCTAGGCCCGGGCCTAATGGGCCTACTAGTAAAACAGGCCCTGAAGATACCGGCAACCATATATACTGTATGCCTGCAGTCCAGTAGCGTAGACAAACCAATCACATTAAAAACAATTCCAATGACGTGCTAGCTTATATTGAAGTTTGCGAATGTAAGAAAATAAATTAATTGTTTTTGGATATTCAACCGCGAATTGTTACAGAAAATTCAAAATTACTGCCATTGGAACGAGCATATCCAAATAATTGTTACAACGAAGGGTGTAGAAAACATATTAACACTTTCGCTGACATTGACGTTATTTCACGTCATTGACCTTTGTTCTGCCGGGGCACTAAGAAAAAGTTAAGTGCCCTCAAATTGTCACAGTGATAAAATATGTACTTGATTACATAGAAAACCGTAACTTATAGCATTTTTTCAAAGAATTAGTTATATAAAAAAGAAACACCGCGTCATATGACGTCATGTCCTGCAAATGACATAGTTTATTTCAATAGGACACTGACGTCATATAAGATTATATGCATTTCTAAAAATTTTGTGCTGCTTTGGCAAAGATAAAAATATACATGCGGAAACATGTTCCTACACAAAGAGCTGGTTTTCTAATACAGCCAAGTGTCTGTCGATCGCCTGACCAAATTATTTCCCCCACCAATGAATCGTTAAAAAAATCACCTATATTTTTTTACACACTGATTCTAGTGGGACACTTTACACCCTAATACATGCAAAATTGACGTGATATATCGCTAAAACTATCTACAGCGCACTAAGCATATGACGGCATTTGCCGTCAGTGTCCGGTTGGACATAATAGTGGTTGCGGCATATGCCGACTGTGTCCCATTAAACCATATACCAATAAAAATGAGTGTCCGCGAAAGTGTTAATAATGCGATTTTCAATCATCGATAGCGCGAAAACAGTTGAATGTAGGTAGGTAAAGTAAGAATCAACTAAGAAAAACACACGAGCGTCATACCTGACAAAGCCCGCCAACATTGAACAGAAATAAACTTAAGTGAGACAGAACGCGTTTTATGGATGACGAGGTGGCGTTTTCTTAGTTGATTCTTACTTTATATGTTATATTAAATGAAATATACTCGAAATTTTACGTAGAATCAGAATATGTAACATTATATAGGGTATTCCATTAAAATTTAAAATCTAAGTTAGTCGTTTTTGACGGCTTTGCGACGTTCATTTGTTTTCTCTGATATCAAATTCTAGCGCTTTGAGCGAAATCCTACAACTTTTCTAATTTAAACTTTTCTAATCCTTCAAATAAAAAAGTTATCTATTGATCCAAATATAGTCAATAACCCTGTATAGAATTGCGTATTTTTAAAACAATTTAACTTGTTATTATAAATTGTCGATTCTCGTGATGTGATTTCACAATTTTCTTCTCGTACGCTGACCAACCTTCTATTGTAAACTGACGGACAACACTGATCATCCTAACCGCCGAAAGCGCTTTGTGAAATAGATTAGTTTTGCATGAAATCTTCCTGTTCTTTCTTCAATAAACATATCTGTATCAACCTTTTCATTTCCTCAAATATTTTCCTTATGGCCCTTTACACGTTTGGCCAACTAGTTGGGCCAATAATGAGGATATCGATTACACGTTGGCGTTTCTCAATCTGCATTCGCCACTTGACGAGAATGAATGTGGAAACCATCGTAGCCGCGGCACTTTACTTGTACAGCACTTTCAATTTTCATAGAAAGGTGCACCAAACGAGAGTGATTAAAAAAAATGGCGCAAAAGAAAATGCTAGATGCTGAGTATTTATCAAAATAGAACACGGTGATTATAAAAATACATCCAACGTGTGCACGCTGTTGGCAGACTGGGCCAAGATCGTTTGATGTGTGCACGGAAAACCGACAACATTCGGCTGGCGGGCCAACGTTGGCCCCAATGACCAAGTTGCGCCAAGTGGTTCTGTACACGTTGGCCCAACTAGTTGGCCAAAAGTATACAAGGGCCATTAGAAATAAGTTTGCCAACTCATTTGGTGTCGTTATATAGATAACATCTCAAATTATCCACATGAAGGCCATTTTTTAACGATTTTCTAAATAACATTAACGCTAAAACAATAATAATTATTATTCATGCAGAGCAAATGGCGTAATATATTATTGTTACAGATAACTAGCATTTTATCATCGTCATCTTAATCCAGGCCTGATAGGTAATAAATTATCCTGTCGATGCGTTAGATATGTACTACAGCGTTGTCAATTGGGGGTGAATAATGATTGTAGGTGACCAAAATCAACGCGATCAGCTGATGATTAGTCCTCTTAAATAGGGATTCTTTACACCAAACAAACTAAAGCCAAGCTGGCATAAGCCTATATTAAACTTGGCAACGTCGCAATAATTATCCGGCCCTTTTTCTGTACTTAATCTACTTACTTGATAATAATAATTCTGTCAAATTTTTCATCCATTTTCTAAAAATTTATTTTTGTTTGAAACTTTTTTCGCTTATCCTGTCAGCGCCCAGCCTTGGAAAACATCTGTCTGACTATCTATACTAAGAAAAATACACGCGCCAAATTGTCGACTTAATTTTAAACTGGGATTATAGCACTTCGGTTCAAAAGCATCTTTATGATAAGCTCAGTTCAACTAAAACTGAGCTTAGAGGGTTACCGTGCAAACGGGGGGTATTTTGTTTGGCAATAAAAATATTTTCTAATTCCGATATTTACGTTATGCTATTATTTGTATAGTCTGTGGAACGAACAATTTCGCAGTCATAGAAACTGCAGTCGCATGTATACTAGAAATTGGATATTTTCTTTACTAAATTCTTCTATCCCTTTCAGTGCCGTGTTCACGTGGACAAACCTCCTAGTGGTGGTAGTGGAATTAGATGGTAACGAAAGCGAAGCTCTCGACTTGGTGCCGCTGGTAACAAATACTGTACTAGAAGAACATCATCTAATCGTCGGCGTTGTTGTGGTTGTAGACCCTGGGGTAGTACCAATCAATTCCAGAGGCGAGAAACAAAGAATGCATTTAAGAGACGGTTTCTTAGCCGATCAACTGGACCCTATCTACGTGGCGTACAACATGTAACGCAAAGCGCATGGTTTCTGTATGAAACACAGCAAGAAACGACTACAATTAAAGCAGATGTCTGTTTAAAATTTTAACTTCGAAAAAGGACAAAAGCAAAATATATTTTTATTATATTCAGTCAATAATATATTTAATGTCATGTTCAAATGCATAATAAAATGAAGAGTACTAATATAAATCACAGAGGGATATGTTAAGTAGCTCTTCCATGTTTAAAGGGAAACATTTACTGTAATAGCTGATTTGGTTAAAATTAGTATGTCCTCATGTGTCAAAACTTAAGTTGCTATGGGTTTTAAAATATTTTAGCTAAAGAAGAAAACTCCACTATTATATGAATATTTTGACATTTAATAATATCAAACTCTGTTGTTACATTGTTGTTTGCATTCTTGTCAACTATTTTTCATTGTGAAACCTATTGGCAATACCGACAATTTTATGTGACAAATTGTGCAGTTTCTTTCCCGAATCATGCAGCAATTTTGTATTAGTTATACAACCCCCAGCCCAATATAAAACAATTAAAAAGAAGTGACTGTTAAAATGTTCCCTGAAAAAATAAAATAAAATAAAACTGCCCCCACTTAATGTTTTAGGATTATAACTAGCCATTGCATCAAAAACTACTAGTTTTTTAATAAGCTACCCAAACTTTTGATTTCAAACAATGTTCTAATAAAAAAAATCTACCTATACCATCAGATTTAAGATGAAACATAAAATTCAGCACATATTTCATATTACTCAGAGAATTTTTTTTAGAATTAACATAGAAGATTATTTAGATTATTTCATTTGACAAAACAAACATTAAAAAAAACTTTTTTTGATCTTAGTGTCTTACTTAGAAAACTGGTACATTCTTATCTCACTTCAGTAAAATAGAGAAGTGAATGGGTGCATTTTCCTTTTTTTTTTCAAAATATTTTGTAGTCAAATAATGAACAATATTAAAATATAATATGACTTTAGCAGTAGAGGAGAGCTCATCAACTCAACTTTTCTAACAATCCAAATTGTCATGCAATATTATCAGAATTCATTGTGTTTCGTAAGCTCAACTTGAACACTATAAGGCACTAGACGATGACGTCAGGATTTTATTCACAATTCTGGTAGACAGCGATTACCTTTACAACCTAATATCGGTGATTGTTTTCATCCTTGAATATATCCTGTTAAAGCTAAACATTTCAATTTCAATTTTCTATTAATTTCTTTGACACAAACAGTTGGTAATTTTCACATTAATATTTGACGCAAGCATATTGGCTTGTTTGTTAATAATCTATCAAGTACAGATTCCCTATTTCTGTTACCTAAACAATAATATTCTTTAGAAAAAAGAATTGAGACTAAGTAACTCAAATTTTGTTCTGATTTTATCGCTATTTTCACCACGTCATAAAAGAGTGAAAAAAAATATGGACAATCCATAGATTTACATACAAAAAATAGAGCAAATTGGGAGAAAAGATGGCAAAACCGCTCTCTCACTATATTGAAAAGTTTTAAAAATTTGCTAAATACCCGACAAAAATAACAAAACTGATAATTATGCTCACTGAGTATCTTAATAGAAGCCGCTGTTTAAATGATAAATATGTACTATGTACCAAAAAAATAGCATTCTGACACTATGTTAGCAAATTTCGCTCAAATTAGTAGGTATCACTGGTAGGTTGGTTGTATAGAATGCTCCCTCATATCTGATGAGCAAATGAAAAAGGTTTTAAAAATTGTTGGATCGGAAGTGTTAGTCCTATCTTACAACATCTGAACTTTCTCACGAATGAAACAAAGTGATAATATGTAGATGCATTATATTTATGGTCAAAACTTAGGCCTTTTGTATAGTTTTCATGTAATATTTAGACAAAAGTGTACAGTTCTTTTTTAATTTGTAATAAGTTTCATGTCATTTCTTGTGCAATACTGAATATTATTTCTTTATCGGCGTTACAGACTTTTTAAGACCTCCAAATTAAAAAATTAGGGACAAAACTGTGTATAATTGGGACCTATATTTTAAGTATTAAGATCACACTGTAATGGATATTGGCTTCTTGACATTAATACCCAATAAATATATGTTGTTATAATAATTTTACCATTTTATGTTAATTTTACTAATCTAATCATCGAAATTAAAGGAACTATTTCTATTTGATGTAAAATTTCACAATAAATATAAGATTACTGATTATTTAAAATTTAAATTAAGTTAGTGACTGCCTGTTTGGTCTGATCATATTTAACTACGTATGCGCTTTCTAATTAAAAAACTATTTACAACTATTAGCATCTCATCTCATAATTCAGTACATTATAACAGTGAGGAGGGCGGAAATTCATTATACATAATGAGTAAATTAAACAACTAGTTTAATGTTTCCACTTTTTTCAAAAACTGTGCGTTTATTCAATAATTATAAACACATTGACATGTTTCGCTACACTGTAGCTTCTTCAGAATGAAAGACAATATGTTCTTACATGCTAAGCTATACTAGCTAACATCTGGATTCTACCTGTAATAAATATCTAGAATCTTTTTTGTACTACCATAAGTTTAACAATGGGCAAGTTTTATGTCTACCTGGTAATTTAACAAATTTTGGGAATTTTTAAGTTTATTGATTTCAAGAGCTTTGAGAAGATCTAATTTGGCGCCTTTATTTCTGTATGCAAAATCGTAAAATTATGGTTAAAGTTGGGGTTGTTTTCAATCAAGTGATTTGAATAATTGGAAACGGGGTCAAGGGAGGTCATAAACGTTAAAAAAGATTTTTTTTCGAAATTTGAACCACGCCCTAATTTACCTAGATTTGTTACTATAGGTACCTGAATTTTTAGTTATTTATAAAGAAAAATAAATCCAAGCAATTGTTTTCTTTTAACCGCACAATTTTACAAACCAAACACGATTCCGCGGCGTCGGTCAAGTTTGCCCCCCGTATTAAACAAATTTCAAAAAGAAATTAAGCATAATTTTGCACACATTATGCACAATTTTGCACACCAAAAATAAAATTTTGCACAATTACACAAGGAAAACTAGAGCTGTTTTTTATACGGGGGGCTAACTTGACCGTTCCCCCCCTTCTGTTACAAAATTGGAAAAATTTTGATGCCACTCGGATCGGCAAATTTTGCACAATTTTGTACACCGATTTTAAAATTTTGCACACGTTTCTGGGGAAAGTTATGACGTGTTAAAAATTTGAATTTTCCCCCACGTTTGTCAAAATGTGGAAAAATTTTGGTGCTGCTAGGTTCTACTAATTTTGCACAATTTTGCACACCTATTTTCAATTTTTGCACACTTATCTGGAAAAAGATATGAGGTGTTAAAGATTTGCATTTTCCCCCCCGTTTGTGAAAAAGTTAAAAAATTTTGATGCTGGTAGGTTCAACTAATTTTGCACAATTTTACACACCAATTTTGAAATTTTGCACACTTTTCTGGGGAAAGTTATGAGGTATTAAATATTTGCATTTTCCCCCGTTTGTCAAAAAGTTGAAATCTTTTAATGCTGCTAGGTTCAACTAATTTTGCACAATTTTGCACACTTATTTTTAAATTTTGCACACTTTTCTGGGGAAAGTTATGAGGTGTTGCATTTTCCCCTCCGTTTTTTAAAATGTTGAAAATTTTTTATTCTGCTCGGTTTAACCAATTTTGCACAATTTTGCACACCTATTTTCAAATTTTGCACACTTTTCTGGGGAAAGTTATGAGGTGTTAAAGATTTGCATTTTTCCCCCCGTTTGTGAAAAAGTTAAAAAATTTTGAAGCTGGTAGGTACAACTAATTTTGCACACCAATTTTGACATTTCGCACACTTTTCTGGAAAAAGTTATGTGGTATTAAATATTTGCATCCCCCCCTCCCCCGTTTGTCAAAAAGTTGAAATATTTTAATGCTGCTAGGTTCAACTAGTTTTGCACAATTTTGCACACCTATTCTCAAATTTTGCACTCATTTCTGGAGAAAGCTATGAGGTGTTAAAGATTTGCATTTTCCCCCCCGTTTGTGAAAAATTTGAAAATTTTTGATGTTGGTAGGTTCTACTAATTTTGCACAATTTTGCACACTTTTCTGGGGAAAGTTATGAGGTATTAAATATTTGCATTTTCCCCCCTGTTTGTCAAAAAGCTGAAATCTTTTAATGCTGCTAGATTCAACTAATTTTGCACAATTTTGCACACTTATGTGCAAATTTTGCACACATTTTTGGGGAAAGTTATGAAATGTTAAAGATTTATATTTTCCCCTCCGTTTGTCAAAAAGTTTCAAAGTTTTGATGCTGCTAGGTTCAACTAATTTTGCACAATTTTGCACACTTATTTTCAAATTTTGCACACTTTTCTGGGGAAAGTTATGAGGTGTTAAAAATTTGACAATCTTGTGATAAATCTTTAAAACCTCATAACTTTCCCCAGAAAAGTGTGCAAAATTTAAAAATAGGTGTGCAAAATTGTGCAAAATTAGTTGAACCTAGCAGCATAAAAATTTTCAGCATTTTGAAAAACGGGGGGGAAAATGCAAATTAACACCTCATATCTTTCTCTAGAAATGTGTGCAAAATTTGAGAATAGGTCTGCAAAATTGTGCAAAATTAGTTGAACCTAGCAACATTAAAAGATTTCAACTTTTTGACAAACGGGGGGGAAACTGCAAATATTTAATACCTCATAACTTTCCCCAGAAAATTGTGCAAAATTTCAAAATTGGTGTGCAAAATTGTGCAAAATTAGTTGAACCTACCAGCCTCAATTTTTTTTAACTTTTTCACAAACGGGATGGAAAATGCAAATCTTTATCACCTCATAACCTTCCCCAGAAAATTGTGCAAAATTTGAAAATAGGTGTGCAAAATTGTGGAAAATTAGTTGAATCTAGTATCATAAAAAATTTTCAACATTTTGATAAACGGGGGGGAAATGCAAATTTTTATCACCTCATAACTTTCTCCAGAAAAGTGTGCAATATTTGAAAATAAGTGTGCAAAATTGTGCAAAATTAGTTGAACCTAGCAGCAATAAAATATTTCAACTTTTTGACAAACGGGGGGAAAATGAAATTATAAAATACCTCATAACTTTCCCCAGAAAAGTGTGCAAAATTAGTTGAACCTACCAACATCAAAATTTTTGAACACAAACGGGGGTGGGGGAATGCAAATCTTTAACACCTCATATCTTTCTCCAGAAAAGTGTGCAAAAATTGAAAATAGGTGTGCAAAATTAGTAGAACCTAGCAGCATCAAAATTTTTCCACATTTTGACAAACGGGGGGGAAAATTCAAATTTTTAACACGTCATAACTTTCCCCAGAAAAGTGCAAAATTTTAAAATCGGTGTACAAAATTGTGCAAAATTTGCCGATCCGAGTGGCATCAAAATTTTTCAATTTTGTAACAGACGGGGGGGAACGGTCAAGTTTGCCCCCCGTATAAAAAACAGCTCTAGTTTTCCTTGTGTAATTGTGCAAAATTATGCTTCATTTATTTTTGAAATTTGTTTAATACGGGGGGCAAACTTGACGGACCCGAACCTGCGGGTTCAGACATCATTAAAAAATCAACTCGAGATCGAAAATCAGTCAACAGTTCATTATTTTAAAATTATTACGAAAGTTTGGCGCTAGCCTCAAGCAATAACTGCCTTATCATTATCCCTCAAAGACATGACAACGACTAAAAATAGATCGGCTTTCTTTCATTCTTAACGATCTAAATATAGATTTCTAATAATCCATAATAGTATAACGATGGTCGCGTTTCAGGATAAAATATCATCAGGTGCATAGTTCGAAGGTTACTTTGCCGTCTGTTATGCGTGATGCTGCGGTCAATGCCCAAAATCGACTATTTCTATCGCACCTTAGTCCATTAAATTTCCTATATGTAGTATATCTTGCCTTGTCGGCGCTTCGAGCCGCGGCTCTGGAGTTTATTACATGTAAAATATAAGGGGAATTAATGGTAAAATGCAATTTGACCCGTAGTATAGAAAATAGGTAAAGTTATACTTTTCAAGCAGGAATTGGACAAATTTTACGATGTTTAGGAATAGTTTTGTATATATTAGGATAATTTAAATAGGTTTTTTTTTAATTTTCCTGTTTTTTCCTGTTGTTTTTGGAAGGTCATTGACCATTTGACCTTATGGTCGAGCCGCCACTGGTAACCATTAGAAAAACTTCTTCCAGTTTGCCTGATGTAAACTTTAGGGCAATCGTCACAAGTTAGTTTATAAACTTCAGATTTCTTATCTTGTTTCAACTTGGATTTATTATTTCTTATGATTTTTCCTAATGAATTGAAAGTCTTAAATGCAGTATTTATGTTAAGTTTCTTAAAGAAGTTTGAAATTTTATTACTTGTGTGCCCAATATATGATAATATGCTAACTTCTCTAATTATTGGGTAAATCATCTTAAGGCTTTTTTATATACTTTTTTATTCAAAATTTTGTAGACCATTTTTGTATTGTATCCATTATTAATCTAGCAATTTGTTTTATGATGTTTATTTCTTTATTGAAATTGAAGCAGTTTAGAGGGACCGTGACTAATCTATGGATCATACTATAGAAGGTAGCTAATTTATGTTCTGTTGGATGACATGAATTAATGTTTATTGTAGTGTCAGTATGTGTAGGTTTATGAAAAATTATGTTTATTGTTGTCTTTAGTTATCGTAAGGTTCAGAAAGTTATTGATTTGTCAATTTCTTCTTCTACTGTGAACTTAATTGAAGGATGAATATTATTTATGAAACTAAGGAACTGTGTAAGTTGTCGTGTGGTACCTGTAAAACAGGTAATGACATCATCAACATATCTGTACCAGTAAACGAATTTTTTTAAAAACTTTCAATTATTTTTTTCCATAGAATCCATGAACATTTCAGCCAGTAATGGGCTAAGGAGATTTCCCATAATTAAACCATTGTCACTCGAGTAATAATTATTGTTAAATTCAAAATAATTTTGTTCAAGACAAACTAAGAGAGATTCTAAATAAATATGTCACACAAAAAAATAAATTAGACAACCTAACATTACATACTACAAAAGAGAAAATAAGAAAAGTATTTTCCGATCACAAATTCTACGACCGCTTTGTAATCTTAACGTCACCTAATTTTTCTGACGAAAAAGTAACCTTACTGGAAAAAGGTTTTAAATTTAATTTACATTTTCACCAACAAATTTTGAATTAATAGGATTAGATACTGAATTAGCTCTCAACAATATTTCCCCTTCTCTCACTTATCTGAAATATGAAGGGAGTAACATCATTAAAAAAGGTTTTTTAAACTGTTCAAATTGCCCGAATACAAAATATCCGCTTAATATAGCAAAAACCCTTAAACAAAAATCTGAAACAGATAATATAATTTTCACTAAAGCAGATAGCTATTTCAAAAACATTCAAAAAACTTTAGATTTTTTAAACCCAACAAAATACCCTATTTTAAAAACAGACCCCACTGATAAATACCACAAATCTGTTAAACATATAATACAAAGATGTAAAAATGTATTTATTGAAAGAGATTTGAGAAGCTTGATTAATGAATCCTTTAGCTCCTAAATTATATTCATTAATTAAAATTCATGAAAATAACCATCCAATAAGACCGGTTGCATCTTTCTTTTCAGCTCCTTCTTATAAACTTTCCAAAAAACGAATTAGTATAATTTCTATTTATTGCAATTTTTAAAAAAATTTCAAATTAAAAATTCTTACGATTTGATCAATAGAACAGGAAACATACATCTACCTGAAAATTCAAAATTTATCTCTTTTTCCTAGTGTACCTATAAAAGATACTATTATTCTCGTAGAAAAACTTCTTACTTTAAACACAAACATGATAACAAAACAAAAAATTCTATAATCTCTCTTAGTTTGTCTTGAACAAAATTATTTTGAATTTAACAATAATTATTACTCGAGTGACAATGGTTTAATTATGGGAATTCCCCTTAGCCCATTACTGGCTGAAATATTCATAGATTCTATGGAAAAAATAATTGTGTTTTTAAAAACTTCATTTACTGGTCCAGATATGTTGATAATGTCATTACATACCTGTTTTACAGGTACCACACGACAACTTAACATTAATTCATGTCATCCAACAGAACATAAATTAGCTGCCTTCCATAGTATGATCCATAGATTAGTCACGGTCCCTCTAAACTCCTTCAATTTCAATAAGGAATTAAACATCATAAAACACATTGCTATTAATAATGGTTACAATACAAAAATGGTCAACAAAAATTTGAATAAAAAACATTATAAAAAAGCCTTAAAGATGATCTACACAATAATTAAAGAAGTTAAGAAATATAGCATATTATCATATATCGGTCACACAAGTGATAAAATTTCAAAATTATTTAAGACACAACATAAATACTGCATTTAAGACTAATAAATACTTAATCCAAGTTGAAACAAGATAACAAATCTGGAGTTTATAAACTAACGTGTGACGATTGCCCTAAAGTTTACATCGGGTAAACTTGAAGAAGTTTTTCTAAGAGAACTAAAGAACTCCTGAATAGTTACGTTAATAATAAAACTGATTCCATTTATGCAAATCACTTGATTGAAAACAACCACAACTTTAACCATAATTTTACGATTTTACATACAGAAAATAAAGGCGCCAAATTAGATCTTCTCGAAGATCTTGAAATCAATAAACTTAAAAATTCCAAAAATTTGTTAAATTACCAGGTAGACATAAAAACTTCCCCATTGTTAAATTTATGGCAGTACAAAATAGATTGACTATAGTTCTATATATAGAGATATTTATTACAGGTAGATTCCAGATGTTAATAGTATAACTTAGCATGTAAGAACATATTTTCTTTCATTCTGAAGAAGCTAGTGTCAATGTGTTTATAATTATTGAATAAACGCACAGTTTTTCAAAATAGTGGAAACATTAAACTAGTTGTTTAATTTACTTATTATTCAGTATATTATTTTTTAAATGAAAGAATGAAATATGTTCTATTTTTTTTGTCATCCCATCCATTTATTTTAGTCATTTTTAAGTATAATTAGTGATTCTAGCTTAATATTAAGAAGCCAATAACTGCATTTATATCGGACATATTAAGTCGCCGATAAAATTATTCTAGTCGAATATTTAAACATTATTTGGTTGCTACTACTTTTCAGAAAACTATGTATTACCACAACAATTTTCTTATTAGTGAGCTATCATATTCTTAAAATGCTCAATTAGATTTGTTAATAATTTTAAAACAACCTATAATGATTATGTTTGTATTTTATTACAAAATGAGATAGAACTACATTGAAAATATATGTAGCCAATCTCTTTATGTAAAAACATATGCTTAATTACGCTTTAGTTTTGCACAAAGCTCTTTTCGAGTATGACAATAGTTAATTTTTTATTTTGTATATATTAGTTAAATTAATGTAGTCACTTATGGTTTCTAGTAAGATATATTTGATTATATTCTGTTACAATGGAACGATAAATTATCTTCTACGTACATTGTGGACAAGTTGCAAATAATAAATGTATCTTTATAAATAAGGGTATTTTTGATAATAATCTGGTAGCCTGAACAGGTTAAACCTAAGTTAACGGCCCTACCAAACAGCTTTTTGGTATTCTGAACGCGTCCAGATCTACGCCAATAGTCCAAAAGTGAACTGAACCGAATGCGAGGTACAATTGGTCGGATACAATGATTTGGCACTCCTTACCGTTAGTTTTCCGGGTGCAAGATGGAAATATTTCTTATTTTCTTTCAGTTTTAGTCGCCGGTCTTGCTTAAAAAGCAATATATGAATCATTTAGAAATTGGTCTGGCAATTACTGCTGCTATAATTAAAGTAACAACAACGTAAAAAAAGGTGAGAATTTACGAGAAATAGCGCGTAGGTTGGTTGGGGCTACCTGGAATTAAATCGGGGATGACGGGGCTCGATTTTAAGGGAGGGTTTTGGGGGGCTATATGGAAATCGCGTGTTTTTTCGCGATTTCTGGCTAAACGGGAGCTCAGAGCGAAATTTTGCCACGACCAAACACCGCAGCGGCGTTGGGGTTGACCGGTTAGTGGATACTTCCCACGCCCCCGTTCCCCGAATTGTTATCGAGAAGTGGGGGAAATCGCGAAACACGTATTTTAACGGGTAGGTTCCGGTAGAGAAAAGAAGAATTTCGGCAAACGGAAAAAAACCGTATTTTTATATCGACCTAACCTTCATTTTGTCCCATAGGAACCGAAACCTACCTGGATGTAGGTAGAGGACCTCAAGCTCACCAAAAAAATTCTTTCCGAAAAAAAAAAACAATATACTTAGTTTTCGAGAAATCGGTCGTTTAAATTCGAGAACGGTCGTAGCTCCAAAGCTACGAGTGATACGCAAAAATACATACCACCAAAAATGTGTATTTCAACGGCCTTTAGCCCGTATGTGAGCCGTTGAACTTAAAAAATATATATATATTTCCGTTTTTTTCGAAAAAAAGGGGGTTTTTTCAAAAAGTATTTTTTTTACCACCCTGTATATGCTTTTGAAAATTTTATTTTTATGTTAATAACATGTAAATGGACCCCTTTAATTGTTTCCCTAAAAAAAACGGATATATTTTTTTTTTTTTTCGGAAAAATTCACGTTAAAAGAATGGAGATTTTCATTAAATCGGCTATAATTCGGAAACGGTAAGAGTTAGAGGTAAACTTTAAATGGGAAAGAGCTGGGTCTCGTCGGGTACTATAATGTGCTGTATCCAGTTTGATTGTACGACGTTTCTTTTTTCCAAATCGACCAAACGTCATTTTTTATATTTTCTTCATTTGTGTAGTAATGGAAAGAGATATATTTAAAATCGGTTTGCGCCAGTGTCTGCGCCGTCTTAAGGTCGATCGAAAAGCTCTTATAAATTTTTACTATAGGAGCTCAAATAAGGTAGATATTCGATAAAATGTTGTCTCAAAATCTAGCATTTTTCTTTAGATTTAGATTATAGATAATTTCGTAGGGGGATGATTCTTTTTATGGGTGGTTTTTGGGTGCGTTGAGTTCGATTTTCGCATTGAAAAGGTCGTATGAGTTTTTGTATCGAAAAAAGTTTTTAAAAAATGTATTGTTTTGCCACCCTGTATATTTGGAAATGTTATTTGTATGTTGGTAATATGTAAGTGGATCCTTCTAATCGTTTAGGTAAAAAAAAACAGGGAAAAAATTTTGAAAAATATTTTTCTAAAAAAAATAATTTTGCATTGGGTGCTTTAGGTCTAAAAAATCGCACGTATTTGGGGAAGCAGAGTTCGAATTTTTGGTTTAAAAAATCGCACAAGTTTGCTTTACCGAAATATTTCGAAAATAGGGGTTTTTTGGGAAAAATGTGATGTAAAAATATTTATTTGTACGTTAGTTACATGTACGTGGATCCCTCTAACCGTTTCTGTAATGAAAGCGAAAAAAAAATTTCAAAAATTTTCGAAAAAAATTAATTTTGATGTAGGTACTCTAGAGAGGGGTATTTGGGGGTGCGGAGTTCGAATTTTTGATCCGAAATATTCCGAAAATAGGGGATTTTTGGGAAATATCTATTGTTAACAGCCTGTATGTGATTTAAAAAATTTCATTTGTACGTGGGTGACATGTATGTGGATCCCTCTGACCGTTTCTGTGATGAAAGCAAAAAAGAAAATTTTAAAAATAATTTTCGAAAAAAAAATTTTTTGATGTGGGTAGAGAGAGGTATTTGGGGGCGCGGAGTTCAAATTTTTGGTCTAAAAAATCGCACGAGTTTGCTGTGCCGAAATATTTCGAAAATAGGGATTTTTTGGGGAAAATTGTGATTTTAACACCCTGTATGTGATTAAAAAATTTATTTAGACGTGGGTGACATGTACGTGGATGCCTCGTAACAGTTTCTGTAATGAAAGCGAAAAAAAAATCAAAAATACTTTTCGAAAAAATAAATTTTGATGTAGGTACAGGGTGATCCCCTATAATGTCGCCCCGCTTTAACTTTTTTATTTTAAGGGTTCCAAAAAAATTTAAAGTATGGTTATGTAAGTACTGAAAAATAGTTTTTTTCTGCGTGTAAAAAATTTTGGAAAAATGATCAGTATACAGGGAAAAACAAAAAGTTATTTTTTTTTTCAATGGATCACCATATATATGAATTTATTTTTCGATTCCTCGTAAAATTCTAAGCATATTTTATGTATGATGTTATACCTCTGGGGTTAGTAGTTTCACACCAAATCTGGTACCTTGATAAGTACCATCAGTTAGCACCATCAGATAGCTCTTGGAAAGTTAATATAGGAATGTGAAATTCATTTTACTCCATCTCTAATGATCTTCTTGCTACCAAGGTAAAAAGTAGCCAAAGTACCGACTTTCAACTGTTTATAGCTGTGAAACTACTAACTCTAGAGGTATAACATCATACATAAAATATGCTTAGAATTTTACGAGGAATCGAAAAATAATGTCATATATAGGGTGTTCCATTGAAAAAAAATAACTTTTTGTTTTTCCCTCTATAATAATAATTTTTCCAATATTTTTTATACGCAGAAAAAAAGTATTTTTCAGTACCTACATAACCATACTTTTAATTTTTTTTGGGACACTTAAAATTAAAAAGTTAAAGGGGGACGATATTATAGGGAATCACCCTGTACTCTGCCGGGGGGTATTTGGGGGCGCGGAGTTCGAATTTTTGGTCTAAAAATTCGCACGAGTTTGCTGTACCGAAATATTTTGAAAATAGGGAATTTTTTGGGAAAAATTGTGGTTTTAACACCCCGTATGTGATTTAAAAAAAATATATTTGTACGTGGATGACATGTACGTGGATCCCTCTAACCGTTTCTGTAATGAAACCGAAAAAAAATTTTCAAAAATAATATTCGAAAAAAATAAATAATGATATGGGTACTCTAGAGAGGGGTATTTGGGGGCGCGGAGTTTGAATTTTTGATCTAAAAACTCGCACCAGTTTGTTGTACAAAAATATTTTAAAAAGAGGGGATTTTTTGGGAAAATTTGTGGTTTTCACCCTGTATGTAATTTAAAAAATATATATTTGTACGTGGGTGACATGTACGTGGATCCCTCTAAGGCGGCTATTACACCAACAATACGCGACGGCTACGATACCGCGACGTAACGTCGCTCTGCAGTCGCGGCAAATAGTTTCAAATGGAGACCTGCTCACCAAGGCAACGGCGACGCGATCGCAACGCTACCTGAAAGCTACCGGTCTCGCGCGACCGAGTGGCTCAGTCTCCTTGCGACCGTGAAGATACCCACACGTACGAGTATTATCAAGAGTGAGGAACAAAACAACATTAGATTTGTAGAAATAATTGAAAAATATCCCTGTATATACAATTTTAATTTAACTGATTATTCCAGAAGAGATGTAGCAGAAGAGGCGTGGAGTGAAATTGCGGAAGAGATAAAAAGTACAGGTAAATAATTGTTATTTGTGTTTTTAGAGCGCAAAGTAACGGATTGCCGCTTGAGAAGGTTTACTGTAAACACTGTACAAAGTAATCTTTCGAAAACGGCAATCTTACTTTGCGCTCGAAAAATACACATAACTTTTTCTACAGCCCCATTTTTTTAAATTAAATGCACATTTTTCTCTATACCTATTCTGAAATTTGCAAATGACTGTCAGTTTTGACATATTATTCGGGCATATCTAGAACAGGAGTGTCAGCAACAACTGTAATGAACGTACGACTGTCATTTATTTATTTTCGATTCCCATGACTATTCATAGCATACTCGACGGAAAAAGTGGGAACTTTCTTTTCCATGATGCGACTTCAATTCAATTTAGTAATTAGTTATTTTGCGCGCGGCTGTAGAAAAAAAAATGTGTATATTATAAATTGATATTACAGTTTAATTCAATTAAACGCAGTATTGCAGTCCTCCTGCGTCTGTGATAAAGAAATTTGCCAGATAATTTCGTAAATTTTGTGGGGAACGTCTTGGCATTGCCAATAAATTTTCCGGTACGGCTCCTCTTGGTCTAATAGAAATATCTTCCTCTGCTTCTATTTGCATAGAGTTCTGGTACATACGTCCTTCTCTAATACGTATCACGTTATGCAAAACACAACAACACTTGATAATATTTGTGATAGTTGTCGGGTTCGTACTAAGAATTGCAGTTTTAAGAACCTGAAATTTATGGGACATCATTCCAAATGAACACACTCAACCGTTTTGCGCCCTCTGCTCAGTCTGTAATTAAATATCCGTTTTAAATTGTTTAGTACCCTTTGTGGACATGGGCCCATCAGATAATGGTTCGGGGGAAAAGTTTCATCACCGACAAAATAATGAGGGAACTCTTGTCCAGATTCGTCACGTGGTAAAACTGTCTGTTCTGGTAGATCCAGCCCTTCTCTTTCTAATCTTTGCAGCCATCTTTCAAGTCTACATTCTCGAAAAATTCCACCGTCACTGTTTCTTCCAGCAAACCCTGTCTCTATGGTAATAGTAAATATTCCATCTGCATCACTACAGGCCATTAATATAATTCAGTGATAGCCTTTGTAGTTGAAATTAGCTGACCCCGTCTTAGGAATTTTCTGAATTTTTATGTTTTCCATCTAAGGCCCCTAGGCAGTTTGGGAGATTCCAAACCTCCCAAAAGCGATCGGCTTTTTTTCCATTGCTCTTTTTTTGGTAGACTCATGTACTCAGGTTGCAATTTATTCCATATAGCTGCAGTTGTTTCAGCAACAACAGTGGAGATGATACTTTGACCTCTAGCAAAGTAAAATGAGAGGGACTGAAATGTGTCTCCTGTTGCTAGATGCTTGCAAAAAATTATTAACAATCACAAAATGCACAATCTATTTTGATTAGTAGATAGATTTTTTTCAGTATCATTGGCGAAAGAAAAATGGAAGAATTTAAGATCTGTGTTTGTCCGCAAGCGAAAACTACCTCCTAGTGAATCAGGAAAGAAAGGAAAGCCCTATTATTTGAACAACTATATGGAATTTATTATTCCATTCATTAAAACTAACACTACAGGGCATGGGAATGTACCGTCACCGCCACCTGCCAGCCATACTATCATTGAACAGGTTGTGGAAAACCACATGACGGAATAGGAACACAATTCAGCCGAAAGCGATCAAGATACTACTACTACCACTATTACTGTCCCTAAACCAGTGATGCAAAAAAAAACGAAAGACCGACACATTAAAGGAAGTCGACAATTCTCTTATCCAATATTTTGATGCAAAGAGGAAAAAGGTCAGTGCTTCCGAGACGTCAGCCAATCCTCGAAGTCAGTTTTTGGAAAGCCTACTTCCAGAAGTCGAAGAGATGCCAGAAACCACCTTCAGACGGTTTAAGCGTAAAGTCTTCGAGCTGATTGATACGTTAAATAACAGCCGTTCTTTACCTATTCAAATTTCTTCCTCCAGCTCCTGTTTACTACTGCATTCTGGGTCAACATCTCTGCACTACTCTAACCCACCTCCTCTTCCATCAACCCACATAACTACTCCAGAACCTACTTTTTATGACCTAACTCCTGTGTCTACCACTTCACTATCTCAGCATCAAACACTTCTACCCAATCGGTTAACTTTCATTCTGATCTTTTCTCTCTTTAATTATTTCTTATTAATATCAGACTAGCGCATTATTGTATTCTTATAATTTTTATAAATAAATACTTATAAATAAACTTACCTTAAAGTTATTAGTAATAGTTCTTCAACGCTCACACTTCGCCTATAATGCGTATCCAATTTCTCAACAGCGGGACCCGTTATGGAGAGTAGTAACCTAAATGTTTCTTTTGACATTCGATAAAATGACTGAAATTTTTTTTCGTCACATAATAATTCTATTGCGCAAATGAAGGCTGTTCGATGTGCGTTATGAGTAATATACGGGTGAACCCAAATTCTGCGCCTCCGTTTTTTTCTTAAATAATACAATGCCACTACGATTGATTCGTCTTCACTTGACGAAGACATCTTGTACACTATGATTATCTTTGCAAAATAGTAAAATCGCGTACCGGTTGCGTAGCCTTGATGTAAAGTCTTCATAGGAACTGTTCGCCGACAAGTCGGTAGCATTTGAATATCGTCGCGGTATCGTCGCTGTCGCGTATTGCTGGTGTGATAGCCGCCTAACCGTCTCTGTGATGAAAGCGATAATTTTCGAAAAAAAAAATAATGATGTGCGCACTCTAGAGAGGGGAATTTGGAAGCGCGGAGTTCGAATTTTTGGTCTGAAAAATCGCACGAGTACGTATATGTAACATGCGCCCGCTCCACGCTCAATATGTGCTACATGCTGTTCAGTAATCGATCAATCAATCGGGTTGCGTTTCGGTCACTTCCGAAAAAATTGTCCTGAATCGCTTTAGGTTTCATTCATTAGCAGTTGCGACTGTTAATGCGATTTTTCTTTCACTGCGAATTCAAACTGCTAATGCTAGTTGCGAATAGACCGTTATTTTGTATAGTGGAGTTTAATTTTTAAGGCGTTGGATATTATTGCATACAACGAGCGATGAGCTGCTTATAATACGAATGAAACGTTTTACATATTCATTGCGAGAGTGTTTACCGTGTTACATACAATCACATTAAAACTTACAGAAAAAATAAAACCGTCCGCCCCAAAAAATCGGCCGCCCGAGCCGCCTCATCCCTGGAGACGGGGCTGAACGTATCCATATAAATGTCCTATACTGAAGCGCATAAGTAAAGTAAAACGCAACGACTTAGCTACACGAAATAGTACGATAAACGTAACTGAATATTATACGTGGGGGTGAAACAAATTAGTAACAAGCTGATCTCAGCGGAAATGTTTAGATAATAACCCCCTATTTAACTTCCCAAAAGTCCCATTCTGTCCCATTGGGGGAAGGTTCAATATAATCGCCGCCATCTTGGATTTTTTTGTTTTTTTTTATATCTCCGTTTCCTTCAATTTTTTCAAAAAAAACTTAAAAAACATTTTTGGTAAATAAGACGGTTTTGAACATTTTGTCTCTAAACATTTTTTCTCTAAAGTAAAGGGTAACAGAGATAAAGCTATTTTTTAGAGTCTGTTTTATACAGGTTCCACTTTTAATATGTATTTTGTACAAAATATGATCTATAGCTATTTAAGAGACTATGTAATAATAATATAAATAAATTTAGGATTATTTGTACAAGTTTTCCCTTCGAAATTGCCTTTAATAACGATTAATAAATCGTCGAACATACATACTTCTAATAGTTATTATTAAAACTTCAGACTGCGCCGGCGGGAAAAATTCATATGGGCAAAATTTACTGATATTCAATACAAAAGAAAGGAAAATATATAAAAAAAATGCTTCCATGAACAGTCGCATCAAAGTAAACAATACATATGTAGACTTTAACCCTATGCAACTTTTTAACAGGATAATTTGTTCAAATAAGACACCAGAAGTAAGAAAACATTGTTTCAAATTTGAACTATCGCCATACCCTTTGTTACTTTTTAAAGATGGTAATTTGAGAAGAGGAACAAAATCTCAACTGCTCCAAGAACTTAATAAGATTCATAATCCCGAAAGTAGTTCTCAGTCAGATGCTCGTTACATTATCGACGGAGGATTTCTTTTACATAAAGTCTCATGGCAAAAACCAGCCACATATAATGATATCAGTTGTTCAGGTTCACCGATTCCACCACATCTTGCAAGAATCATTCAGGCACCCCCGAGACCGGTTTCTACCCTGTTAGGCGTCATCAGTCGGGTTTAGCCTGAATGACTCCTGCAAAATGGGCAACTTAAATCAGTGAACCCGTCGTCCAGCGGCTTTTCTCATCGGTGAACCTGAACAACTGTTGTTTCACTTGGAGTTCTTCTCACGATTTCTACCACTTATAATGATATCTTTCTCCCATATGTAAGTTATGTGATCCACAACTATAACAAGGATTGGGTCATAGTCTTCGACGGATACTGTGAAAAGATTATGTCTACCAAAGACAGTCTACAACAATGCAGATCAAAGGGGAGCATAGAAATTTTCATACATGCCCAAGCTTCAGTAATTGTAGCACTGGAAGATTTTCTAAAGAACAGCCAAAACAATTTATAATGACCCTTCGATCCTATTTTCAAGACGTAGGTATAACTGTGCACCAAGCGGAGAGGGATGCAGATTATCTTATCGCCTTAACAGCTGTAGAACTATCCATGTCAAAAAACCACGTCACAGTTGTCTCAGAGGACACCGATCTAATGGTTTTGCTTATACATCATTGAAAAAATAAAAACATATCCATGCTTCGCCCGGGAAAAGCAATACAAGATGACAAAATATCAAAGATATGTGAAGTACATGACAAACTGGGACCTGTGACCAAACACATATTGTTTTTACATGCCATATCAGGTTGTGACACTACTTCTTTTATATTTAATAAATCCAAAAAAATATGTCTGTCGCTACTGAAGAAAGACAACGATCCCTCTCAAAACTTCGACATATTTTTGGATAAAAATGCATGAAAAAGAGACTTATGTCAGTCGGGATTAAATTTTATTTTGAAGCTGTATCGCTGTGCAAGACATATTAATGATATTAACCTTTTGAGGTATATTTCATGCAATAGAATCGACTCAGGAGAAGGACTTAACTCTACATTTAATTGGGCCACTTTGACCTCAACTGAAGACTCTGCGCAACAACATGTGCTCAGGACATATTTCAGGTACCCAATTGTAAAAATATAATGAATGTTTCCAAATATGTTATGCTTTATAGATTCAAGATTGGATTGGCAACGGCTTGGACCCTCGGCAATACTGCCACCCATACGGGTGGAAAAAGAATAAGCAAGGTAACCTGATACGTGCACAATGCGAACAAGATGTAGCGCCTTCTGACCTATTAAAATTGATTTTTTGCAATTGCAAAGAAAGTCAATGCTCCAAAAACTGTTCCTGTAGGAAACTGGGACTTAAATGTTCTTCTAAGTGTGGCCAGTGTTACGGGATCAGTTGCAGAAACTACTGTTTCTTAGCGGATGAAGAGGAAGATGTCAGATGACGTTCTGGATGGTATAAGCAGTTCTAGAATATTACGAGTCGCCGGCGCCGCCGTCGCGCCGTGAGCGGAGGTAAAAATTAAATATCTATATAATAAACTTACCGTCTTGCTTCTATTATTATTATTACACAGTCGTTTAAGTGGATATAATTCATATTTTGCGCAAAAAATGTTATAAAGTTGGAAAATGTACAAAAGCGACTTTAAAAAATAGCTCTGTCTCTGTTACTATTCACTTTATACGAACTTTAATTTTTTTATCGCTTTTCAGATGGTATTGGCGTTATTAAAATGATTATGTGTTTTAATTTTGTATTATTATTATTTTTTATTTTTATTATTATTTTTTTTAATTATATATTTTGCTTTTTCGTAATTTAAAATAATTTAAGGTAGGTACTTTTAAAATTTTTATATTCTATAAAAATATTTTATTTTGTTTTTGGTATTAAGTGGAAAATTGGAGCGTATATAGGATATATTTATTTATAAGCAAAATTCCA
Organism: Pissodes strobi; assembly: GCA_016904865.1. NCBI lineage: Eukaryota > Metazoa > Arthropoda > Insecta > Coleoptera > Curculionidae > Pissodes > Pissodes strobi. Next base: position 11,270 of record MU189198.1, on the reverse strand, counting down.
ATAGGTGTGCTTTTCTATCAAAGTACCTATAGTATCACGTAGTATGATTATAAATTGTTGATGTTCTCTATTAAATATTTGTTTTAATTGGGTAACAGTTGAAAATATCTTATCTTTGCACTAAGCAACTTGTTTGAGTAATAGATCATGGCCATATTTTCGTAAAAAATTATTTTACTAGTTTTTATTTTTAATCCAGGTTCCAATTTTCCACTTAATACAAAAACAAATAAAATATTTTTATAGAATATCAAAGTTTCAAAAGTGCCTACCTTAAACTATTTAAAATCACGTCAAAGCAAAATATATAAAATAAAAAAAAATAAAAATTAAAAAAAAATAAAAATACATACTCATATTAATAAGGCCAATACCATCTGAATAACGATAAAAAAGAACTAAAGTTCGTATTTAAAAAAAGAAAGTTGATGATGATCCCTTGAAAACGAAACGTTGGATTTCAAACTGGATATCATCATTGGATAGAGCGGAAAAAATGACAATGCAAAAGTGCAATTAGATTTTTATAAATTTCGTTTTTTTCCGGATATCTCCGTAAATACTCGGAATTTTAAAACATTCCAAACGGGATATTGTTAGGCACCTAAATGCCCAATTTTGTCTTAATTTGATCGACACTGTGTCTCTTACGGATTTCGAGTTCCCCATACATAACACGAACTCGAGCCACCCTGTACAGACAAAAATACACAGTGGCGGCCTTTACCATTACCTCCTATAAGTAGGCCTACTGGCTAGTATGAACACTGCATTGAAGAGACCAATAAAAGTACCGTAAACCGGGGTGACTATAGCCCCTAGGGGTGAAAATGGCCAAAAATTGAAAAATGTTTAAAAAGTCGTAACGTTAAAATTTAAATATTCTTAATTAAACAACTGATGGAAATTAATAATTTATACCTGAAAATATAAAAAGTTTATCTTTTGTTTTTCGTAGTCAGTAGGAAAGAACATGAAAAATCGCCTAAAAAAGTGCCGTAATAACTTTGTTCGTCACGCCGCGGTTTTTAACACCAAAAGAATTATGTTTATTTTTAAGGCATACCAAAAGGTTCTACTACCTATGTTACTCTAAATTTTGTTTGAAAACTTTTGGTGTTTTGAGATAAGATGAGGCCATATGCACCCCTTATTATTTTTTATATCTTTTGGGGTGACTCTGGCTACACGTAAAACGCTGGAGGTGGCAACGCGGCCTACCGCCGCGTGCAGAATAACATATTTTTATGCAGGGAATAATGATCGTTACAAATCGTTAGCACAGCGTTAGTCACAGTCCAACTAAGGAAGAGGTGTCAGAAAAGTTACCACATGGATAACTGACTTGTGGCGGCCAAGCGTTCATAGCGACGTCGCTTTTTGATCTTTCGATGTGGGCTCTTTCTATCATTGCGAAGCAGAATTCGCCAAGCGTCGGATTGTTCACCCTTCTACTTACGTTTTAATCGCCTACTTACTACAAATTATTTATAGGATCCTTTATTTTTTTTTTTGGTTAGTGGCCATAGTCACCCTGGAGCAGGTGTTAGATTGGGTTTTAAGGAAATTGAAATACTTGGCCATAGTGGCCTCAAAGCAGGGGGTGAATATGGCTACCCAATTTTTGTTTAAAGAGTGGAAATAATTTTTTTTGCTTTAGAAAAACTCATGAAGTCGAATATACATATATCCTTCCTATATATGAACCATTTTTGAACTGGCCAACTATTAAATTCGAAAGATTGTTGAGACTTGAAGATAATAAGTGGATCATAGTCACCCCGGTTTATGGCATTGATTATTTTGTCGCTCGTATAACGTTGATTCTTACGCTGAACGACTGGAATTCCAATCCCCAACTCGCCGTCTTCGATGTATTGTGTCACTGTTGCCAGATTTGACGTTTTTTCGCACTGTAGTTTGCGACAAATTATTTTTGTAAGGAACGGTTACGATTTGAAAAAAATAACGCTGCAACCCGGATAATATTTGTCTTGGATTACTGGTTTATCCGATAAGGACAGTAGCATAGGGTTTGGAAAATACACTATCCAAACAAGATCAAATTGCACCGCATTTACCTCAACAAATAAATAGAATACGAAACAGCTTTATCGCAATATTTTGAACCACCCTCTGTACTCGCCCAATGCATTACCCGGGAGAGACGATGTCAGAAGTGACAAGATAAAAAAAATCTTAGCGCGACGCACCGCTTTGAAATAAATCTAGTCACGACGTCAAAACACCACAAGAAAAATAGAAAATATATTTTTTTCATTAAAAAAACATTTAGAATAGAAAAAAATAGTACAAAATACACGTTTTAAAGGATGTAACGAAATATTCGTCACATAGTTTTCATATTTTAAGATTTGTGTATTGCAAAGTGATTTTTATGCAAATATCTACATGCGATTTGGTTTCGGTAATTAGGTGAGATTTCGCTAGTAGTTAGTTCTCTTATACATAGGTGGAGCTGCCATTAGAATTGTATACGTACATTATACGTATTATTTCTACATCATTTTCTATCAAAATATTTGTATTATACTAGCCTTTGGATAGAGGCCGATAGTAATATAGTAATTTCGACGCGAGTTGGACCGGTATTAAAGTCGAACGGCCAACGTAGCTTTGTCTCAAAATCTGTAATGTGTCTACAGATTTTGGCTTTGTCTTCGATTTCGCGTCAAGGTGAAAGCCCATTTTTATTTTTGTCGGATGTGATTTGATTTTTGCACATTCCGCTTTTAAGTTATCGAATTTAATTTCTCTGTTTTAGGAGTCTGTTATGACAATTTTCAGGTAATAGAGGAATTTTCGAGGCTATGATATAATCAACAATATTTTTAGTTAGATTTCTAATATATAGATTTATAAATTGGATTCTTCATTCATCCTGGCCATCTAGGCACTTTTTATGAAATATTGTTGAGTAAATGATCTTATTGGTCCCTTTACTGAATATGGTTTGATATATTTATCGTGAATTCCGTTAACTTTTACAGGAATATTTAACTGCGTAGTTGAGTTAGCAAGGAGAATTTTTAACTAACCTCACTTTATTACCGGTTTCTGTTGGTCTTTTATGTTTTTAGCTAATTCCTGGCTCCAATCCGCCACTTTTAAAAGTTAATGGTGCTCGAAATGCGCGGGGTCTCATCAAATCACTGATTGCACAAGTAATGACATCAAGTGCGTAAACTGTGGGGGAGAACATCGGTCTATTGACGTACAATGTCCGGTGTATCTCTTTAAAATAGCACAGATTCAGCAGCGAACCCAGGTAACCCAAGGAAACCAGCCCAAGAAAACCTACATGCCAGCACCGCAGCCTGCAAGACCAGCATGGCAAGAAAATGCCCAAAACCACCCCCGTAAAACCTATAACAGAGACTTCCCTCCGCTTAGACGGACTAACAGTGTAAATAGTGTAAATAATGCAAATGAAAATATAAATAATGTAAATGCCAACGAAAACGTAAGTACAGGCACTCAATCAATAGGCCCTTCAGGCGATTTTCAAAAACTCAGTCGAATTGTACATAAAATCAACTCATTAGAAATATCCCTCAACTCATTCAGGCAATGGAAGATTATATATGCTACTCTCCTAGAAGCCTGTGATGGCAGTAAACAGTCAATTTTTCAAGTAACCCTAAATTTCTTTTCTCAAGAACTCTAGAAATATTGTAACAAACAAATTTTGGAGAGACAACGCGACGTGCGACGTTCAAATAGGCGAGGACGTGACAACCCTGGAAAACGAATGGCGCAGCAGTAGAATCGGTGTTATATAATACCCGAGTACACTGTACTCGGATAATACGGAGTATATAGATAGATTAGAAATAAGGCGTAGATATAGTTATTGTACGATAGCAGAGTCGACTCATGGCGTTATGTAATTATGATAACTGTACTGGCGAAGGTGTATTGGCGAAATAAGACGTGTTACTAAAAACTAATCGATTACAATATAATTTTTAGTCAGTAGTTTCATCATTCCTGCAATAGCGAGCAGTACGCTTGTCGAATAGCGACCGCCCCAATCTAGGGGGCGGAGCTAACTCAATGTATATATACTGTACATATTTATGTTGTACCGTCATTCTAAAGCAGGGTTTTTCGACGTGCTGTTTCCCTGTCAATCTATATCATCATTACACGACTTGAAAAATAGAAATCTTTAACAAACATCCGCTGGTAACAACTGAACGCAATACAACTGAAGGACCTGAAGCCCACGTAATTTGAATACCTAACCAAAATGAGTTGTGTCGCGGAGCAGGAGTTTAGGATAGACCTAGCTTTAGGAGCTCTGTGAGCAATAAGTTACTTAGTACTCATAGTAATCAAACTTATGAATGTAATTAAATAACGAATGATGTTGCTGTTGCTGCACCAAACTGTTCGAACGAGCGAAAATGCTAGCATTACTTAACACAAAAAATTTCAATAGAAAAATGACGTTACCTAGATACTTAAAAGACGATTCCTCCTGGTGGATAAAAAGCATAGGTAATCCGGAAGTATCGATTTGATATGGTAATCTTTTCTGACGGTAGTCGAACAGGTTGGAGAGCCTATTCAAAAAATCAAAAAAATCAAGGGTTTTGGAACCACCACGATTTAAGACAACATATAAATTATCTAGAGATTAAAGCAGCGTTTTATGCACTTAAAAGCTTCACAAAAAATATTACCAACAAAGAGTTGCTGCTAAGAATTGACAATGTAACCGCCATTGTTTACATAAACCGCAACCGCAAAAATTTAACTTAATGTCAAGAGAGATCTGGAAAAATTGTGAAAATAAAAAACTAAAATTATATGCATCATACGTAAATTCAAAATCTAATAAAGATGCCGACAAACAATCAAGAATTTTAAACGTGGACACGGAATATGAACTTTCACAAAAATGTTTTAATACTATTTGCAATATATTTGGTGAGGCAGAAGTTGATCTATTTGCCACAATAAACAACACGAAATGCAAAAACTACATGTTTTGGAAACAAGACCCAAACGCGATACATATCGATTCTTTTACATCATGGGAAAACATACATTTTTATGCGTTTCCCCCTTTCTGTTTTAGAACACAAGCTCTACAACAAATATTAACAGAAAAAGCAGAAGGAATTGTAATTGTCCCCAACTGGGAAAGTAAGCCATGGTTCCCTCTTTTCCATAGGTTATTAATTAACCCACCCATATATTTCAAGCCAAGTAAAGAACAATTACTTTCACATTTCAGAAAACCATACCAGCTTTGGAGGAACCTTACATTGATTGCAGGTCATTTATCAGGACATCATATCAACGCAGAGGGTTCCCTGCAGTAGGGGTTTACGCAATTATATGTTCAATATCTGAAAACACTTTAAAACAGTATAATACTTGTTACAAAAAGTGGACCCTTTTTGCAAACAAATAAAAACCGACCCCCTCACATATAACCTTGATAATTATATACAATTTTTAAACAATTTACACGAAAACGGAAAATCATATTAATTCGCTTATCATTACAAATCAGCCTTAGCCTTGGCCCTTACAATCAAAAAAGATTTTTAAAAGGGATTTACAATGAAAACCCATCAACACCTAGATATTCTTACACTTGGGACCCACAACCAGTCCTGAAATTTCCAGAATCACAACACACTCAACCTTTCATTACAGGAACTAACATAAGCGTTAATATCCGCACACAGAGTCCAAACTTTTGCGAAAATTGAAATTAACAACATAAACACTTTTGATGACCGCCTTGAAATCCTGATTCCGGGAAAAATTAAAACTTCCGGACGAACACGCAACCAACCAATTATAATTATCCCATTTTTTATAGAAAAACCTACACTTTGCCTTGCTTCTGTCATACAATATTACATCAATAAAACACAAACCTTACGTAAGCGCAACGAAGGCCACAAAAAACCTTATCACAGCGCAACAACACAAACCATCAGCAGATGGATAAAAGAGTGGCGGTATATTCTGCACACAGCACAAGACATGCGGCAACATCTGCTGCACTTCGAGCTGGTGTTAACATCGAGAAAATACGGAAAAGGGCAGATTGGACAGAAAAGTCCCCAAGTTTTTAACATATTTTATAACAACCAAGAACCTAAAAGAAACAGGTTTCCAAAGGCAATAACAATACCTTAGTACCACTAAAAAAACTGTAAATTAAGAATTTAAAATTAAAAAATTAAATAAATAAATAAAAAATAGATTATAAATAAATATCCATTAGACCTAAGTTTTTTTATATAGTTCAATTTATATCAAATTATTGTTTACTCACAGGTATGGTTATGGTTATTATAAACCTAGATATAAATATAATTACAAAATAATTTCTTTTTGTAGAGGTTTTCACCTAGATCGCAAGGATCTCTTAACATCTACATAGTAAAATAATTTCAGATAAAACTGTGAAGTGCAATGGGGAGATCAAATGACTTACCTGTAAGGATATTTGATCCAAATTGCACGAACAGTTTTATCTGAAATTATTTGTCACCCTTACCCATCAATTATTATTATTAACCTACCCTAGCGATCTAGGTTATTATGCTTTAATCTAAGTGACGATGGATCTGGAGCTCCAGCGGAATCGGGACTCGAGAAGTGCGCTACACAGGACCGGATTTTTTACTTTCTTTAAACTTTGTACGAAATAATGTAGAAGAACACTACTAGGTACAGGGTGTCCCAACGGTAGAGTAAAGTAAGTTTTTGCTTAACTGATACTATTTGTGTCAAAATCGTATCCGCTATAGGGTAAGGTGGCAAAATGCACATATTTTAAAAATATTGGAAATAATACAGGGTGCGTCACAAAAGTAGGACATCAAAAAGTAAGATTTTTTTAAATGGAACACCCTGTATTTGATTTTATTTTTGAGTTCTATGTATTAATACAAACGTTTTTTGTCATATAAAACATGAGCTGAAATTTGATAGTTTTTGAAATATTCGGATTTAACAATGGAAATTAGCATTTTCATGGCGTTGATAAATGGGCAGTTTCTCCGACACTGCAGAATTGCAAACTCCCATATTTGGCAGGAGGAAGGACTAGTACTATAGTAACATTTAGCCTGCGGAATATTCGTAATTTGTTCCGCAGGGTGTTTATTATAAGCATCCAAATTCGCAAATCTTTAAATAAAGGAATCTCATTTTTTTTAAATGGCACACCCCATATATTTTTATTTTATTTTATTCAGGATTAAATAACCTCTCATTTTTGTTAAATATGTCCTATACCTATCTTTAATAGTTATCGAGAAATTTCGATTTTTTCAAATTGCTACGTTATATTCGGTACCGCAACATTGTATGGATCGCGGTAGCCATGAAAACCAAGGTCTATGATAAACAAAAAAATTATGTGTCAAAATAAAACGCATAATAATAATTATTGTCGTGAATTAAAACTTTACCTTGCATTTTTCGTATTAATTTCGATATTTTTGTATTGGACATGGATTATCCTTTAAATGAGTTGATTGAAATGATCTACGTGTTAGGCGAGGCTGAAAAAAACCCTCTGTTGGCCGAAAGAATTTACAGAATGAAGTATCCTGAACGTCGGATACCTACTACTAACGGTTTTCGAAATGTGATGGAGAGATTTGATTCCAGCGGTAGTGTTAAATACCCTAAGCGTGAAGTTGTTAACAAAAACGCAACCAATGAAGAAAAAGAATTTGAAATATTATTAAATATTCAAGAAAATCCCGAAGTAAGTAGTAGGACGTTAGCGACTTCATGCAATACCTCCAAATCAACTGTGAATCGAACAACAAACAAGTATAAATGTCATCCATATCATATTGAGCTTCATCAAGAATTGCGAGAAGAAGATTTTGAAGGACGAATTCAATTTTGTAATATTATTAATCAACAATTGCAGTCAAATAACAATTTTTTGTCCAATGTTTTGTTTTCCGATGAGGCTACGTTCAGAAGCAATGGGGCTGTAAATCGGCATAATATGCACTAATATGCCACTGAAAATCCTTTCTGGCTACGGGAAGTTCAAAATCAAGGTCACTGGTCAATACATACGTGGTGTGGTATCCTTCATAACCAAATTATCGGTCCCTATTTTTTTGATGAGCCTTTATCGGCCCGCAGCTATTTATATTTCTTATGTGAAGAATTGCCTCAGTTACTTGAAGATGTTAATTTAGACGAACGCCAAAATATGTGGCTGGAACATGATGGGGCACCTCCACATCTCCATCGCGAGGTCCGGGATTTCTTGAATCAGCAATACCCAGAAAAATGGATTGGGCGTGGAGGCTTTATTTCGTGGCCACCAAGGTCATGTGATTTAACTCCGTTAGACTTTTTCTTATGGGGATACATAAAAGACCGGGTATATGTCAATAAACCGACCACCAGGGAAGATATGAAGAACAGAATTCGAGAAGTTTGTCGAACAGCGACACTTCCTATGTTGTCGGAAGTGAGATACAACATACAAAAAAGGACAAATATGTGTATTCACCAAGAAGGCCGTCTATTTGAACATGTATTAAGACGTAATATTGAATAAAAACTTAATTAATATTGAACATTTATTATTGAACATATATTTGAACATTTATTGAGACTTAATATTAAATAAAAACTTAATTAATATTGAATAAAAGCTTAAAATTCAGGATTCTAACCGTTTTATGTTGACACATGATTTTTCTTGTTTATCTTAGCTATTGTTTTTCATGGCTACCGTGATCCATACAATGTTGTGGTACCGGATATAATGTAGCAATTTGAAAAAATCGAAATTTCTCGATAACTGTTAAAGATAGGTATAGGACATATTTAGCAAAAATGAGAGGTTATTCAATCCTGAATAAAATAAAATAAAAATATATGGGGTGTGCCATTTAAAAAAAATGCGATTCCTTTATTTAAATATTTGCGAATTTGGATGCTTATAATAAACACCCTGTGGAACAAATTACGAATATTGCGCAGGCTAAACATTACTATTGTACTAGTCCTTCCTCCTGCCAAATATGGCAGTTTGCAATTCTGAAGTGACGGAGAAACTGCCCATTTATCAACACCATGAAAATGCTAATTTTTATCGTTAAATCAGAATATTTCAAAAACTATCAAATTTCAGCTCATGTTTTATATGATAAAAAACGTTTGTATTAATACGTAGAACTCAAAAATAAAATCAAATACAGGGTGTTCCATTTAAAAAAATCTTACTTTTTGCTGCCCTACTTTTGTGACGCACCCTGTATGATTTCCAATATTTTTAAAATATGTGCATTTTGCTACCTTACCCTATAGCGGATACGATTTTGACACAAATAGTATCATTTAAGCAAAAACTTGCTTTACTCTATCGTTGGGACACCCTGTACAGGGTCATTTTTTATATTTTCCCACCCCCTTTAACTTTTTTGTGCCACTGTGTAGAAAAAATATGTAAATAGGAAAGTTGAAGTGCTTGAGAAGTAGTTCTCAGAAAACATTTTTTGTCTATACAGGGTGTTGCAAAAAGTGTGAAAAACAAAAAAATATATATATTTTAAATGGAACACCCTGTATATTTCTCCTCAGGACGAAAGATCTTTGTTCTCCGATTACAAAAATATATAATTTGTCTACATTTGCTTAAGCCATTTCTGAGCTATTTAACTTTAAAAGTTGATTTAAATAAAATAAATCATTGTTTTAATAATTTTTTATTATTATATACAAATTCGTATATTAACATGTTTGATAATAAAAACTTCAGTATTTCAAATATTGTTGAATATGCCCACTATTGATACAATCTCGGAAGTCGCTTTCTAATTTATTTGTTGCATGGGTAATAAAAATTGGATTGTTCTGGTTAAGGTCGTTTATATAGTATACAATTCTCACCCTGAGCTCTTCAATAATGGCACTTCTCTGAGCATAAACTTTGTTTTTAAATATCCCCACAAAAACGCATCTAAGGGCGTTAGATCTGGGCTGTTCGGTGGCCAGTGGACGGTTCGCCGCCTATTATTTGAGCAGATTGGCGAATTGGAAGCATACCAAGAGAATCTCTGTCTCCTGATTTAAAAATTGTAAATATCTTTCGCCAGTTAGGGAACCTCCATAAAAGATAGAGCCAATAATTTGACATAATAGCTGTTTTTGTAACAGTCATTCACGGCTATTTTGACACATTTCTTAATGGCGAGCAAGGCTACTTCGATTGGTTTGAATTCATGCTTTGTCAACTTTTAAAGGCAAATAGCTCGGAAATGGCTTAAGCAAATGTAGACAAATTATATATTTTTGTAATCGGAGAATAAAGATCTTTCGTCCTGGGGAGAAATATACAGGGTGTCCCGTTTAAAAAAAATATATTTTTTGTTTTTCGCACTTTTTGCAACACCCTGTATAGACAAAAATATGTTTTCTGAGAACTACTTCTCCAGCACTACAACTTTTATAATTACATCTTTTTTCTAAACAGTGGCACAAAAAAGTTAAGGGGGGTGGGAAAATATAAAAAATGACCCTGTACATAGTAAAATAATTTCAGATAATAGTATATTATTTTATATGGAGGAAAAGTAATATTTTTCGTGTCTAACAACCGAACGGAGTGAGGCTGGTAATAGAGAGCAAGCCATGAAAAGTAACTTTTCCTCCAAATAAAATATGCTGTTTTTTCTTCAAATGTCGACAAATTAATGCAAAAAGTCTCTTTTTAATAGTAATAATAATTATTATTAAAGATAAGTGGGTTCGCAAGGCGGCTTAGACCGGTGCGGTGTCGGTGAATAGGCTCAGGTTGTTGCTATAGTAATGTAACATAAAGCTGTCAGTGGACACTGTCAACAATAATTAATTATATTTTTAAAATTGCGTTTTCGATTGCGTTTTAATTCCGTATTGATAAGCAGTTATTGAATATATTCGATTAAATAATAACCAATTTGTTCCCAAATTAGTGATTTTTAGAAATGCTGTCACACATTGAGTGATAAATACAAATTTTAGTTTAATAACTCTTGAGTTGTTGGCGCTTATTTTGATGTTTGTTTGTATTGCATCTATGTTGCTATGATAACACTTTTACCTCCGCCGGCGGAAAAGTGAAAATAAAGCTCCGGCGGAGGAAAAACGAAACTTCACTGCCGCCTACACAGTCGAGTAATGACGGATTTACTGACGTTTGAAGAAAATAGTATATTATTTTATATGGAGGAAAAGTGATACTTTTCATGGCG